>JAWPHD010008787.1:25000-111068 GCA_037043455.1 Cyrtodaria siliqua
AACAGCTAACTACAGGTGTTTAATAGGGATGGTAAATAAAAATAATATCAAACTACCGCTCATGTAAGATCCTCTATGTATATTTCAGTGATAACCTTGGAACAGGTCAGCCACTTCAGGAGGTTAAGGATTCCAGAAGCATTCCATCCAATGACAGAGATGAAACAATCAGCTCTCTGACCTCAGGAGGAAAAAACAGTGTCCCTGATCCAGCTGAGGAAGCCCTTGAAAATGCCCTAAAAAATGGCTCCCCAGGGGAAAACACAAACTCGCAGAAAAAGGAAAATATTGCGATTTCACTGAATGAATTACATGTAGACAAAACAGAAAATGGTTTAAGTGATGAAGAAGATTTGTTTAAGCCATCAGATGACAATTTCTTCAAACTTAAGACAAGAGCATTTGTTGATGATTCATACGCAAATTCAAGTTGTGGCTCTTTTTCAGAACAAACAAATGGACTGGCTTTTTCTAATAGGAATTATAGTCTTTCTCCCTCCCCAGGAAGTCCAGATAACAACGTTCTAGCTGCGAATCAGACAGGTTTGCAATGTGCAACTTCTAAAACCAGTTTACTGTCTTTTGACCTGTCATCGGGGGAAGACCATCAACATGAGCCTGGATTTCCATGTGAAACTGACTGTGATACAATCAATATTGCTAGGCCTCCGGATAGTGAAAACAATGAGATTGAAAATCCAAGTGACCGAACTCAGCAAGCAGGCTGTGATAGTTGATGGTAGCGTTGTGTAAGTGACTAGATACTCAATGTATTCAGTTTGTTCCTGGATTGTTACGGATGGAGGGAGGTATACAGTACTGGTTCTACGCAGGAAAAATGGGGTGGTCTGCCTCTACCACAAAAATAATGATTGTCATAATTATATGGCCTAACATGTGCTAAAAATGACGTAAAACACCATTCAAACAAATTGTTCCTGGTTGAAGTCGGACAGGTAACAAAATAAAGTCAAAATGCTGCTTGGTCAAAACACCTAAGTTTAAACAGTCAAAACATCCTCTTTATAGACTGGGACTCGAAATACCCATGTTTCGGGTCGGGCAACGCTTGTACCCGGTAACAAATTATTACCAGTTTAAGAAAAACAAAATTTGCGACAGAAGGAGGTTGTACTTTGTAGTTAATATGCAAAATAAATGTGTGTCATACTAATCCCTTACTGCGTTGTCTTCGATCCAAGCATGACCTGCCTAATTTCATTTAAAAAAAATACTAAAAGTTATCAATGAACTGTGTAGACAATCTCACATGCCTCCTATTGACCCAGGTCATTGTAGTTTCTCAGAAACCGCCAATTTAACTACATCATTAGCATTAATAGTTGTAGTAGTAGTAACAGTGGCAGGTAGTACTAGTAGCATTAACAGCAGCTGTAGTAGTAGCAGTAGTAGCGGTATTACTGTTACTACTATTTTTACTACTAATACTGCTACTACTGCTGCTGCTACTAATACTGCTACTGCTACTACTACTGCTACTATTGCTGCTACTATTGCTGCTGCTACTGCTGCTACTAGTACTGCTACTGCTGCTACTAGTACTTCTACTACTACTAATACTAATATTACAGCTACTAATCTACTGCAACTACTGCTATTTCTACTGCTGCTGCTACTACTGCTACTTTTACTACTGCTACTACTGCTGTTACTACTGCTACTACTACAGTAGTAGTACTAGCAGCAGAAGTAGCAGTAGTAGAAGCAGCATTTCTACTACTACTACTTTTAGTACTGCCGCTGCTACCGATAGTGCTGCTGTAGTAATAGTAGTAGTACCAGCAGTAATAGTAGTAGCAGCGGTACTATTATTACTGCTGCTACCTCTAGTACTATTAGTTACCACTACTACTGATGCTACTGATGCTGCTGCTACTACTAAGGCAGGGCAGCAGTAGTATCAGCAGCAGTAGTAGCAGCTGCATTAGTAGTAGTAGCAACAGCAGCAGTAGTAGCCATAGTAGTAGTAGCATCAGTAGTAGCAGTACAGTAGTGGAGGAGAATCAGTAGTAGTAGCAGCAGTTCAGTAGTTGGGAGCAGCATTTGCAGTAGCAGTAGTAGTAGCATCAGCAGTAGTAGTAGTAGTAGCAGCAACAGTAGCAGTACAGTAGTGGAGGAGAAGCAGCAGTAGCAGCCATAGTAGTAATAGTAGTAGTATCAGCAGCAGTACTAGGAGCAGTAGTAGTAATAACAACAGCAGCAATAGTAGCCATAGTTTTAGTAGTAGCAGTAGTAGTAGCAGTAGTAGTAGTAGTAGTAGCAGTAGAGTAGTGGAGAAGCAGTAGTAGCCATAGTAGCAGCAGCAGTTCTGTAGTGGAGGAGCAGCATTTGCAGTAGTAGCAACAGCAGTAGTATTGCTGCTGCTACTACTACTGCTTCTGCTGATACTACTACTGCTCCTACTACTGCTGCTGCTACTAATGCCCCCCAGGATTAGTAGTAGTAGTAGCATCAGTAACAGTAGTAGGAGCAGTAGCAGCAGCACTAGTGGTAGCAGTAGTACTAGTAGTAGCAGTAGTAGTAGTAGCAGTAGTAGTAGTAGCAGTAGTAGTAACAACAGCAGCAGTAGTAGCCATAGTAGTAGCAGCATCAGCAGCAGTACTAGGAGCAGTAGTAGTAGTAGTAACAACAGCAGTAGTAGCAGTACAGTAGTGCAGGATCAGCAGTAGTAGCCATAGTAGAAGCAGTAGTAGTAGTAGCAGCAGCAGTAGCAGTTTAGTAGTGGAGGAGCAGCATTTGCAGTAGCAGCAGCAGTAGTAGTAGTAGTAGCAAGTAGTAATGCTTCTAATGGTACTTATACTAGTATTATTACTACTACTACTACTACTACTACTCCTATTACTACTAATGCTAAAACGTGTACTGCTAAGGCCAGAAAAAAAAAAAAACTGTGTTTCTGGTTACCCGACCGTCACTATTTTTGGGCGCCGACCCTACAGTTTTTTATCCAAAAAAAAAAAGTACGAAAAAGCTGGGTACGAAAAGATTGAGTACGAAACATGCGCCAAAACCCGTTTTGGCTATTCGTATTTGAAAGTGCAGCCATGGGACAGAGCAGAAGTTATGGAAAACATTAATCATGACATGCTGCCAGCAGATTTGTTCTTCCAATACCACCCAGCCTCAGGAAAATTATAAAATTCAATCGTATGTAAACTCGTAATGGCAGAAAATAAGTGTTTTCAATTTATTTTATTCAAAACAAACAAGTTAAGAAGATATCATGAGGTTGTTTACCTTCTCTCCTTGCAAAATCACTATAAATTAACTACTTGACAAAGCTAAAGATACCTTTAATATCGTCCAAACCACATGGGCAAAAAAAAAAAAAAAAAAAACAACCTACCTACCCTAATTTTTTCAGCTGAGTAACCAGAAACAGTTTTTAGCTCTACTGATCAGAGATCAGCAGAGCTTATGCCGTGGTGCGGCGTCCGTCGTCCGTCCGTCCGTCTGTCTGTCCGTTAACTTTTATTTGTAGCGACTACTCCTCTGAAACTACTGGATGGATATTCATAAAACTTTATAAAAATGTTGCCCATGAAGTCTAGTTGATCCTAGCAAAAATTCATGTTGATGTGAAATCCAAGATGGCCGCCAAAGCTAAAAATAGATTTTTTAAATACAAGTTTGTAGCGACTACTTCTTGAATACTATAAGTGATATTGATATGGGACTTTTTCTGAAATGATCAGCATGACATGATGTTGGTCCTTGTCGAAAATCGTTTTGATTTGACGATAAACATGGCTGCCAGTGGCCATCTTTGTTTACATAGAGTTATATAATGAAAACTTGTAGCGACTACTCCTCTGAAACTACTTGATGGATTTTCATGAAACTTCACAGAAATGTTGCTCTTGATGTCTTATTGATCCTAGCAAAATTTCAGGTCGGCCGGAAATTCAAGATGGCCGCCATGGCTAAAAATAGATTTTCATGCAAGTTTGTAGCGACTACTTCTTCAAAACTTTAAGTGATATTGATATGGGACTTTTTCTAAAATGATCAGCATGACATGATGTTGGTCCTTATCAAAAATCGTTTTGATTCGACGTTAAACGTGGCTGCCAGCGGCCATCTTTGTTTACATAGAGTTATATAATGAAAACTTGTAGCGACTACTCCTCTGAAACTACTTGATGGATTTTCATGAAACTTCACAAAAATGTTGCTCTTGATGTCTTATTGATCCTAGCAAAATTTCAGGTCGGCCGGAAATTCAAGATGGCCGTCACAGCTAAAAATAGATTTTTAAAAAATAAGTTTGTAGCGACTACTTCTTGAAAACTATAAGTGATATTGATATGGGACTTTTTCTAAAATGATCAGCATGACATGATGTAGATCCTTGTGGAAAATTATTTTGATTCGACGTTAAACATGGCTGCCAGTGGCCATCTTTGGTTACATAGAGTTATATAGTAAAAACTTGTAGCGACTACTCCTCTGAAACTACTTGATGGATGTTCATGAAACTTCACAGGAATGTTGCTCTTGATGTCTAGTTGATCCTAGAAAAATTTCAGGTCGGCCGGAAATTCAAGATGGCCGCCACAGTTAAAAATAGATTTTTAAAAAATAAGTTTGTAGCGACTACTTCTTGAAAACTATAAGAGATATTGATATGGGACTTTTTCTAAAATGATCAGCATGACATGATGGTTATCCGAGTCGAACATTATTTTGATTCAATGTTAAACATGGCTGTCAGTGGCCATCTTTGTTTACATAGAGTTATATAATGAAAACTTGTAGCGACTACTCCTCTGAAACTACTTGACGGATGTTCATGAAACTTCACAGGAATGTTGCTCTTGATGTCTAATTGATCCTAGCAAAATTTCAGGTCGGCCGGAAATTCAAGATGGCCACCACAGCTAAAAATAGATTTTCAAAAAAACAGTTTGTAGCGACTACTTCCTGAAATCAAAATCGATCAGTAGAGCTTCAAGGTCATTGACCTCTTGTTTTTTTTTCTGGCCTAATGGTACTAATACTAGTATTGCTATTACTACTGCTTCTACTACTCCTAATGTTGCTATTACTACTGCAACTACTACTACTGATACTATTAATGCAGATGCTGCTGCCAATGCTACTACTACTATTATTGCTACTGCCTCTAATGCTACTACTGCTATTATTACTGCTACTACTACTGGTACTGCTGCTACTACTATTGCTACAACTACTACTGCTCCTACTACTGGTACTGCTGCTGCTTCTACTACTGCAAATGATACTAATACTAGTATTGCTATTACTCCTGCTGCTACTGCTACTACAGTACTACTACTGCTGCTACTATAGCTACTAATACTACTACTGCATTACTACTCGTCAACCTTTTATGGTAATGGCAGCCACCTTGGGTGTTGCATTGGCCTCATTTTAACAATTTGACAAAGCAATTTTACGTAACCATTCGCTTTATTAAGGCGATGTTGTTTGAAGCAATTGTTGACAAACAGACAAAATGGATAGAGGACGGATGAAAGTCATCACTTTATAGCTGACTTGAGCCTTTGGCTCAGGTGAGCTCAAAATAATGAAACAAAGGTAACTTTTTGCACATTTCACGAAACTGAAGCACATTATGAGGGTATTCAATTATATTTGGAGCGACACCAATCTCTCTTCAGATCCCCTCCAGCCCCTGTAACGTTCCTAAATGTATGGTATTTTACCTTGATCCATATAAGTTACAGTGAGAACAAGATCCCATCTATAAACAGCACCTTGGTTAGCGCTCCCCACCCAACTCTGCAGTTCTACTGCACATTTTTATCTAGATTTAAATGGAAAGTGGGCCTGGAATGTTCATTCCTGTTGGTGTCATATAAACTTTTTTTGTGTTGGCGCACCGTAAAACTCCAGTTCATAGTGCAATTACGTTATTCTTGAACAAAAACAAGTCAATGTTTTAATGTTTCAATTTCTGAATTTATTGGTCAACATTAATAACATATTATACTGAACCAAACTTATAACTCAACATGCATTTTTGTTTTCAAATTATTTCTATACAATATACCTTGTTTAAAAGGTTTTACTTCCAAGGTTGGGAATGAAAGGTAACTTTCAGAAAATATGGTATAACAAGAAACAATGCATTTATTTTAGCCATCACTCATTAGAGTGTGCCTGGCTCACTATACATGCTATCGGAAATAATGGCAACAATTTCACTACACAATTGTTTATTAAAACTTCATTCAGGCGTTCAGGTAATAATGTATATCTGCTGATTACAAGTAAAAGTCAAGATTTGTCATGGGTTCTTAAAATACCCGCGACTGTATATGCGTAAAATGAATTATGAGTTGGCAACTCTAAATTTGACGCTCCAGTTTTGGGGTTTGGTCTGGTAAAGTGAATTAGTAGTTGGCAACTCTAAATTCGACGCTCCAGTTTGGGGTTTGGTCTGGTAAAATGAATTATGAGTTGGTTACTCTAAATTCGACGCTCCAGTTTGGGGTTTGGTCTGGTAAAATGAATTATGAGTTGGTTACTCTAAATTCGACGCTCCAGTTTGGGGTTTGGTCTGGTAAAATGAATTATGAGTTGGTTACTCTAAATTCGACGCTCCAGTTTTGGGGTTTGGTCTGGTAAAATGAATTATGAGTTGGTAACTCTAAATTCGACGCTCCAGTTTTGGGGTTTGGTCTGGTAAAATGAATTATGAGTTGGTAACTCTAAATTCGATGCTCCAGTTTTAGGGTTTGGCCTGGCTGGTTAAGGCCGTTTATATTACATGTATAATATTATAGCGTTTGGATTCTCAAAATATGTAAGTTATACCTCGTCGTCAGTAGGTTTAAAAATGGTGTACACATAAAATTTGGCTGTTGTCAAAGGGATAGCTGCTTTAAGTAACGTTTAGGATTGATTTCCATTAATGAAGAACCAGTAAAATAGAAGAAATTAAGTGTAACTTGAGATGAAATATTTAGTGATACGAATCAGAAAGTGATTTCAATAAATTGAAGTATATCCCCAGCCTACAATTGCATCGAAAAACTCACAAAGCAAGTATATTTGTTTCCATATCATTTTGAAATGTGTCCATCACATTTAGTTCTATAAGCAAAAACGATCATATTGGTTATAACTCTGGTTTAGTATATTAAATCACAGATTCTGTATAGTAATAACAATCACATAAACATGAATAAATATAATTTACACATTTACAATTTACCTGTGTAGCCATCACACATGGACAATTTAACTAATAATTAACCCTGATAATTAATCTTGTGCAGATTTCAAAATAGGGGCCTTAAATTCAATCTGGATCATCAAGAGTGTTAGAGTTACCTTTCTTTACTAACATTCTGTCATGCATATTGAAATAGTTATAAGGCCGCTGTTTTAAAAATGGGTATATATATAGTCTTGATACAAAATACAACATGGAAGCACAACTATACTTAGTAGCTCAGGCACATTAAAATACAACATTCTGTTTTGTTTATGGCATTATTAGTCACCTGAGAGCCGGGGTCTTTTGTTATTTCATTTAATTTGTGCCATTAATTCATGCCTGGCTATCTTGTGAATTTTTAGTCATAAACGAAACCAATGGTTAGACAACTATTTGATATTTTAAAAATAACAGCTTCAACGTGAATTTAAATCATTATCGTAAGTCAACAACAAATTCTTTATAAAGTTTTTTTGTGAGCGAGACAATTCTTATTGAGGTGGCAGTCATTCAGAGTTCTTATTTCATGATCGACTTGACGGAGGTACGATTGGGAATCGCTCAGCCACAACTTCAAACATCCGCTTGAACGCCTCTGGTTCCTGTGCTCCAGAAAACATCTTTTGACCATTGAAGTAAAATGTCGGTACCCCTAGAAATACAGAGGAGGATTTAATTTGCATGATAACAGAGCTGTCGGAGAACAGCGCAGCTTGGATATTCGCTTTTTCAGAGAACAACAAATTATACACCTGATATATAGTCAGAGAAAGTGGAATCTCTCTTCATACAAGCAATCTATAAAGAAATAGCAGAGATATATCCATGAGCAATATTAACAAATGAAAAGAGGATATTTAAAGAAAGGAAATAAGGGTGAGGGTTGGGGGAAGTGGGGTTATCTGGGGATAGGTTAGAGGTGGTGGGGATGATGATTGCCATGGGGAAAAGTATGCCCTGTGCACTCTTAAATAATATAAACAAAGAACAAACTGCCAAGTTTCACTGAAATTCAGCCAGGAATTCAGGAAAACCAGTCCAGTCAAAGTTTGTGTATAAGGGGCAATAACTGTGTCAAAAATCATTCAACAAAAACACAGTGATGATATGTGCAACTAGGCTTGGTACTGCTCATCACTGCCAAGTTTCGTTGAAATCCAGCCATGCGTTCAGGAGAACTAGCCTGTACAAAGTTAGTGTATTCAAACCTTTAAAGGACCATAACTCTGCCAAAAATCATTCAACCGGAACAAGGCGATGATATGCGCAACTAGGCTTGGTACTCATCATCCCCTCCAAAATTTGTTGAAATCCGGCCAGGAGTTCAGAAGACTAGTCTAGATAAAGTCAAAACCTTTAAATGGCTACAACTCCGCAAAAAGCATTCAACCGGAACACGGCAATGACATGCACAGCTAGGCCTGGTACTGATTATCCCTGCAAAGTTCCACTGAAATAAAGCCAGGGGTTCACGAGAACTAGTCCTGATGTTACTAATCTGATATCTGTTTTTTGAACTTCTCCAAGCTTTCATTAATATCAACAATCTGGCCAGGTTTGGTAAAGATCAAATACAAAATGAAAATGCTAGAGTGTTCACAAGTGTGACTAGAAGGTCACAGCCTACATGTCGAGCCCTATTGTGAATTAGTCCAGATTTATTAATTCACCAACACCAATGTCAATCCCAAGAGATATTTTATCTTTACATACTTATAATATTTAAATTATGTCGTTAACAAAATGGGGGAAGCATGTCGCAGCGGAGACCCGATGTGATCTGTATTTTGTTCAAAGCAATCCTAAACTTTGATTGATTGAATTGGATTTTATAGTCGCACCAACAGCTAAGGTCATATGACGACTTTCCAGCTTCTACTGGTGGAGGAAGACCCCAGGTGCCCCTCCGGACAATTTTCGTACACGGGCGGGCACCTGGGTAGAACCACCGACGTTCCGCAAGCCAGCTGGATAGCCTAAACTTTAAACATGATGTTAGATGTATATAAGGAACATTCTGGTGAAGTCTGGTGAAAACCCTGGTGAAAATCATGCAAGAAATTAACAAGATACGGATGTCGTAGCGGAGACCGGATGTGACCTATATTTCATAGAAAGTGACCCAAAATTGTGTAAATGATGTTGGATCTATATAAGGAACATTCTGGTGGAGTTTAGTGAAAGTAACGAACATGAAAATTGGGCACACAGACTAACGAACAAACGGACACACATACACCGGGACGACATTGTGATCGTGAAGTCGAGATCTGTAAACGGGGCTCTACAAAATGAAGGTGCTAGAGTGGTCACAAGGCAGAATATGGCATTTGTCAATAAATCAAGGGTCACAACACTGTTTTATTAATCCAATCTGGCTAGTTGCTTTCATTAATATCAACAATCTGGCCAAGTCTGTTAAAGATCAAATACAAAATGAAGGTGCTAGTGTTCAATAGACTGAAAACGGCATTTTTCAAAAATTAATTCCTGGTCCGATATAGCTGGTTTTCGAGCTTTGATTAATATCAACAATCTGCCAAGATTGGTAAAGATCAAATACAAAATGAAGGTGCTCAAAAGGTCACATGGCAGAATATGGCATTTTTTAGCAAAACAAGGGCCATAACTCTGGTGTAACAATGCAATCTGGCTGGTGTTTAAACTTGTTCGAGCTTTAATATTAAGACACTGACAACGTTTGGTAAAGATACGATTAATAACGAAGGCCCTATCGTGTTCACAAGGCAGAACTTAACAGACGGATGTACAACGTATGGAAAACTCGCTATCCCATAAGCGCCAATTGAGCTAAAAAGATAAAAGAAATAATTTAATACTAATAGTACACCTGACCCAACCCCAATTCCAGTTGAGTTTCTTCACAACTAAAAATGTTTTCTTTTTTGCATTTAAAACTTTCACAAATATTGACCTTGGCTGGTTATATACCTGAGATGCCTTTTTCTGCCCAACTGATTGCTTGGTCAAACACTTTCTGCCTATTGTTTTTGTCTGCAACATATTGTTTTACTGCTGAGCAGTCCAGTCCACATTCCTCAGCCACCTCTAACACTGCCTCCTCCTGCAGTGCACTGCCATCAGTGAAGCATTTCTGAAATTAAACAAGAAAGCCAAATAGAAGAGGAAAACAAGAGGGCCAACATGTCCTGAATTGCTCACCTGATGCACATGATTTCATAGAGACTCTGACCTTTAACCTACTGACCCCAACCTCTCACAAAAGGCAAGGTACCTATCAAGTTTAATAAAAGTGGTCGTTATCAAATGGAGAAATTTTGTTTGTTTTGAGTGTGGTATTGAAACAGTGGTTATTTGTAAAAAAACTTGTCCATTGGTTGTTGAGCGGATCTTATCTAGAGCGTTTCATTGTATCCAGAAATCGTCCACATACCAAACATTTTGTAATGTCCAAAAGGGCGTGTGTGCACTCGGGTTTTTGATAAATTTATTGTACAAAATATTGAATTGAATTGAACTTTATAGTCGCACCAACAGATAAGGTCATATGGCGACTTTCCAGCTTCCACTGGTGGAGGAAGACCCCAGATGCCCCTCCGGGCAATTTTCGTGTACGGGCGGGCACCTGGGTAGAACCACCGACGTTCCGTAAGCCAGCTGGATAGCTTCCTCACATGAAAACAACACAAATGCTTTTCCCGTGCAAAACAACTGTGTATTGACCGATTTTTTGCCATTGGCAGGTAAAGATACATAGAGGATCTTAAATGAGTTCCCATTTCATATAAGATTTATGAAACGAGTTATAAATTATTTTAATTTTAACTTACCTATAGGAACATAATTTCAGTTAAAATGTCACTGTAACACGCTCATTTGCATGAAAATATGAAGATTTTATTCCATGCATATTCACATTCAAAATGAGGACACTAATCTTTTCAGACTATTTTTTTTGAAAATTGTGAATGAAATAATTTTAAAATGTCATGTCTGTTACAAAATATGTGACTTTCAAAAATGGAACATTGTTACAGAGCTTAAGAGTGTCCTCTTTTGATTATAAAAGTTAAGACTTATAAAGTTCTGTAGAAACAAATATATTCTAATTTTTGAAGTGCCATTTCATGCAAATGAGACTCTAGGAGGAGTATTAAATTTAATTTTATAGCTTCTATATGTTTCTTAAGATGTACACCATACATGTTTCCATCATAAGAAACATACAGAAGCTACAATGAAGTCACTATGGGTCATTTAACCAACGTATGGAAATATGATGTTGGTGAAATGACCCATGATGTTGGTGAAATGACCCATAGCGACTGCATTGTATGGAAATATTATGTTGGTGAAATGACCCATAGTGTCTGCATTGTATGGAAATATTATGTTGGTGAAATTACCCATAGTGACTGCATTGTATGGAAATATTATGTTGGTGAAATTACCCATAATGGAAATATTATGTTGGTGAAATTACCCATAGGGACTGCATTGTATGGAAATATTATGTTGGTGAAATGACCCATAGTGACTGCATTGTATGGAAATATTATGTTGGTGAAATTACCCATAGTGACTGCATTGTATGGAAATATTATGTTGGTGAAATTACCCATAATGGAAATATTATGTTGGTGAAATTACCCATAGTGACTGCATTGTATGGAAATATTATGTTGGTGAAATGACCCATAGTGACTGCATTGTATGGAAATATTATGTTGGTGAAATTACCCATAGTGACTGCATTGTATAGA
The DNA here is from genome assembly GCA_037043455.1 of Cyrtodaria siliqua. Taxonomy (NCBI): domain Eukaryota; kingdom Metazoa; phylum Mollusca; class Bivalvia; order Adapedonta; family Hiatellidae; genus Cyrtodaria; species Cyrtodaria siliqua. The sequence goes on from JAWPHD010008787.1 coordinate 36,977, forward strand.
AATATTATGTTGGTGAAATTACCCATAATGGAAATATTATGTTGGTGAAATTACCCATAGTGACTGCATTGTATGGAAATATTATGTTGGTGAAATTACCCATAGTGACTGCATTGTATGGAAATATTATGTTGGTGAAATTACCCATAGTGACTGCATTGTATGGAAATATTATGTTGGTGAAATTACCCATAGTGACTGCATTGTATGGAAATATTATGTTGGTGAAATTACCCATAGTGACTGCATTGTATGGAAATATTATGTTGGTGAAATTACCCATAGTGCTGCGTCACTGTCAGATTGGGTACAAGGTGGTCCTGTGTAGTAATAAATCTATTGAATTGGGACATAGCAAGTATATCAGATTGTGATGAGATGTTGAGAAAGAAAGATGCCTCTTAATTAGCAACACAAACATTATATACATTAAATACATAAAATCCAAGCTACCTTGAACAATTTTTCAGATACCAGATCCTGTTTGTCGCCGCCATCTACTTCTTTTGCGTAGTCCAATAATGTATGTCCCAACAATGTGTTGGCAAAGCTTTTCCTGTCTGGATTGAACACTAGACCGAGAGAAGCTGCTGTTTCCCTAACATGCTGAACTCTACAAATAATATATATATACATAGGAATTATTGTAGTACGGAAATTAATACTTGCAAATTCTACAAGCTTCCAGTACATCCAACTCTGAATTGAATTGAATTGGGTTTTAAGGCGCACCAACACATGAAAGGTTATATGGCGCCTAACAGGCAAGAACATGTCAGGCTCATCCTATATGTACATCAAGATAAAATATGGAAAATGGGCCTAGAACCTTCTCACCCATCCAACTCTGAAAGTAACCAACTGTGCATGCCGAAAAGCTCATTTTTACACATCCTGTTACTAAGATGCCCACTTTGGCTCATTTTATTTCATTTCAAGTTTACTGAGTTCTGAATGTTTAAGTTGTCTAAGGCCAAAAAAAACAAAAAAATTTGTTTCCGGTGGGCCGACCGACCCTATTTTTAAGGGGACCCCGAAACTTTTTATGCAAAAACTATTTGTTCTGAACAATGATTTATCACATAGCTTACATCATGGTCAAGTGAAACATAACACCATTCTATATTTTCTTTAATCCACTGGGCACTGGTGGTATAACTATGCAAATTATTACCAAATTACACAGCAAAGTGGAAAATGTTTAGGTAAGCCATAATTTATGATTTGTCTGGAATGTCATATGACACATTCAGAGTTTAATGTTTTGCTAATTAATTATTAAGCTAATTAGTAAAATGCATGTTAAACAATGGTCTTCTGGTTTATTATCCTATTATTTGTAACAGGAATGCGTAATATAACTGGGGCGGTCTTATATCGAGGTAAACTGACAACATCGCAGAGAAACTTTCAGTCATGTATCATCAACTTGTATGAGGCTTATGAGATAGAATCTCACAATATCTTACTAAACACAACAGGTGAATGACCTTATGGCTAGATCAGCAGTCCTATGAAGTTTCATAAAAATCCCTCAAGTAGTTTCAGAGGAGTAGTCGCTACAAGGTTTTACTATACTAGTATAACTCTATGTAAACAAAGATGGCCACTGGCAGCCATGTTTAATGTTGAATCAAAGTAATTTTTTACAAGGACCAACATCATGTCATGCTGATTATTTTATAAAAAGTCCCATATCAATATCACTTATAGTTTTCAAGAAGTAGTCACTACAAATTTGTTTTTAAAAATCTATTTTAGTGGCGGCCATATTGAGGAGTAGTCGATATATAACTCTAAATAAACAATTGAATTGAATTGGATTTTATAGTCGCACCAACAGCTAAGGTCATATGGCGACTTTCCAGCTTCCACTGGTGGAGGAAGACCCCAGGTGCCCCTCCGGGCAATTTTCGTGCACGGGCGGGCACCTGGGTAGAACCACCGACGTTCCGCAAGCCAGCTGGATAGCTTCCTCACATAAAGATTCCTAGGCCCCTGAGGGATCGAACCTACAGCGGTGAGGGGCAAGTGATTGCAAGTCAGAGACACTAACCACTCGGCCACGGACGCCCCTTCTAAGTAAACAAAGACGGCCACTGGTAGCCACGTTTAATGACATATCAAAATGATTTTCGACAAGGACCAACATCATGTCATGCTGATCATCTTTAAAAAAATCCCATATCAATATCGCTTATAGTTTTCAAGAAGTAGTCGCTACAAACTTGTTTTTTAAAAACTTATTTTTAGCTTTGGTGGCCATCTTAGAATTCACATCAACATGATTTTTAGCTAGGTTCAACTAGATATCAAGAGAACCATTCCTGTGAAGTTTCATGAAAATCCGTCAAGTAGTTTCAGAGGAGTAGTCGCTAGTATTTACTATATAACTCTATGTAAACAAAGATGGCCACTGGCAGCCATGTTTCACGTCAAACTGATTTTCAACAAGGACCAATATCATGTCATGCTGAATTTGTTATTTTTAAAATGTTTCTAAAACGAAATAAACACAGAATTTGTGTTCAGACACCCCGAGATTGAAATCTCGTGAAAAACGAGAGTGAGATTTGATATTATGCCTAAATCAAGAATAGAATTGAATGTTGTTTAACGGCTCATCAACAGAGTATAGGTTATTTAGAGCCGCACCAGAGAGAGGGGAAGGATATATAGGAATCCGGGAACCATGCTCTACTGTTATAAAAAATTATCGAATAGATTCCTATGGTTCTTTAACGTGCTCATAGGATAGACCGATACATGGGACCGCCCAGTTTACGTCCCCATCCAACGACGAGGCTAAGGGGAAGTGTCTTGCTCAAGAACACACCGACGAAACTCCACGGAGGATTGAACCCAGGGCCTCCAGTTACAAATCCGCCGCGCTATCGACTGCGCCACGCCAGCCCTCAAAATCAAGAATAGACAGAAATGCAAAGAACCAAATATATTATATAGGAGCTAGACCTTGTACCAAGGGGTCAATCTGGTGGAACGCAAAAGTACCCCCTGGTAAACTATTAATAGGAGTGGTGAAAGACACAGGGCTGGTATGTATTGAATGTTTTCCTTTATTTCTGAAACATTTAACTTGCTTCTAATGAAAACCGCATGAAAACTGAAGGTAAGCTGGACATGCTGCACTACTTTTTGTGAAGCACAGTTTGAAGTGTACTTTGGTCATTTTGACCTCAGAATTCAAAAAGAAGGCCAATACTTTCAGTTTGGAAAATATTTTGGGGGAAAAAGCTGGCCAGCGAATCATCTAAGGCCCATTTTTGTGTTGCTCTGGTCCTGACTGATACTACATTGTGTGTATTATATGGCCAGCTTTGCTAGGATTTTTGGGTAGGTCTTTATTAACAGGCCTATGTAAAAATACTGACACAGCTCTAAATTCTGGTAGGTGATAAACAGCGGCGGATCCAGGATTTCAGCTTAGTGGGGGGCGTAAGATTTTGGTCAATTTTCAGGTCCGTCTCCAGGTTGTTTTTTTACAAATAGGGGAAGGCGCCCAGGCCCTTTCAGAGGGGAAAAAACGCGCGATTTAGGGGGAGTTGCGTGCATCTGGTTGTTTTGAGGGGAAAATTAAAATTGATTAAAAAGGCATTTTAATCTTTAATTTAAATTTTTCCATAATCATGTTTATCCAGTGATATGTTACCAACTTTAAAAAGTAGTCATTACTATAAAATACCAAATAAAGCATGATTTTCTTGCAGTAATTTTGCCAGTTGTGCGACATCGCTGATAAAAGTTCACAAAATATACCGGAAACCACAACAGTTACTTCCCTTGTTATAAGTCATTGTCGTAAAGGTAAACCGTAAAGTGTTCTACGATTAACAATTGCGAAGCGTCGAAGGCGATTTATGGTTTTTTTCGTCCATGATTTATTAGTCTTTAAATTAAAGGGGAACTTTCTGTAGAGGGGAATTTTTAACCTTAAATGGGGGGGAAATGTAGGTTCCCCAGATAGGGGAAGACGCCGGTATCCGGCGTCACCGGCGTCAGTTATATAAGTAAACCTGGTCTCTAGCCTCATAAAACGGTTGCGGTAGTGCATTGATAGGGTAAATAAGTCCATTTTCAAATAAAAGAATTTAACAATGTGTTAATTAAACCACTCATTAGCCATTATGCGTCGAGCGAAGCGAGCGAGAAAAAAAATTATACTGAGGGCGTGCATCAAAATTGTTTGATATTTTATCTACAGTAACATGGACATCCATGTAAGAATAAAAAAAGTCCGTTTTCAAATAAAAGGATTTAACAAACCACTCATTAGCCATTATGCGTCGAGGGAGCGAGAACCTTTTTTTATACTGAGGGCGTGCAACGAAATTGTTTGATATTTTATCTACAGTAACATGGACATACATGTATGAATAAAACAGTCCGTTTTCAAATAAAAGGATTTAACAATGTGTTAATTAAACCACTCAATAGCCATTATGCGTCGAGCGAGCAAAAAACTTTTTTATACTGAGGGCGTGCAACGAAATTGTTTGATATTTTATCTACAGTAACATGGACATACATGTATGATCCGGAAATTTTAGTGGGAGCAGGCGCCGGGTGCGCCCCCCCTGGATCCGCTAGTGATAAACTCAGTCTTTATCATAGATGGTCAACCAAGTTTACTGTTAAAATTTAGGTATTTACAGTGTGATTATTTTGAAACACTGCAAATCTCATACACATTTATGCAAATTGATTCAAAATATGTATCTTTCAAAATCGAATCTTGAAAATTATCATGTTTTTACTCTGCCAAAGATTTTTATTTTACTATAGAACCTAAGGATAAAAACCGAGTAACACAAATTAAATTGAAATTTTATCACCTAACAGTGTAGTCTCGGCCAGCTAGACCGTATCATGCATATGTCTTACTTGCAGATATCGGTCTGGGCAGATTAGTTCAATTAAAGCGCCCACTAGCAATTAGCACAATTTTTTCGTGGTTTTTTTCACGCTCATAAAGTCGATGTTTGCGTGACGTCATGTTGTAAATAAACGTACCTCGTCAATTGTTGATGCATGAGTTAAACTTTTTAACGTCACTTGCTTCTTCTCATAAGTTAAAAATAAAAAAATCGTTAATGCAATTTCAAACATCCTATTTTCCCCAGGCCCTCGTTCTGGATCCATGTAGCACAGCGTAACGAAGAAATCAGAAGCGGGCCGGGTGAGCGAGGCTACTAATTGTGGAAAAAAGGTAAAATCTCAACATTTTGGCAATGAATGGAAAATTATGAATATGTGGAACAGCCCGGGTCAACATTCAGAACGTCCGATCGCTAAACTAATTACTTACATTACTGTATGCCTTCTGCCGTGCAGTTTCAGAAACATGAATAATATTAATTAGCAAAGCAATGTTCTCACCTTGGATTGCTGACATCCTTATACTGCGGTGGGATAGGAAGGCCTTCAGGTGGCATCTGGGGACGAAGTAGATATGGTTCCCAACGAACTCGGAACTCGTACTGGGAGCTCAACGCGTCCATTGCCACCTCCATCTTTCGCTTCCCTATCCAACACCAGGGTCAGATGATGTCACTGACCACGTCGATATGTATCTTCGTTTTGCCTGACATTGTTATTATCAAGAAACTCCAACGGCAATAGGCAAAATTCCCAGACGCAAAATTTACGTGAAATTTACAAACGGGTTTTCGCATGAGATTTACACGTGGGTTAGAACAACATTTCATCGTTGCAAATAATTGTGTTGTTTAACGCCTTATCAACACCAGGGAGTACGTTATAGGGAGAAGAAACGGATTCATAAACGCTCTAGTTTATCGATTTATGTTGTCGCGCTAGAACGCCGCCATTTACTATTTTATCGATACAGGTAAATCGATCGTAAGCGCGTTACATTTGAAAAGTTAAAATTTCAGCCAACATCTCAAATTAGGCAGTTTTTACCAGCCCCTTTTTACGGCTTTCTGTTATAATCAACATCACGAAATTACATTATTGACAAAGATAAATATGTCTACTATTCACTTTTTGTTATTATTAATGCCTAATATAACCCATACTTCGTATCTCGTTTGCAATAGCTTCACACCATTTTTAATTCTATAAAATTAAAAATTTAGCTGATATCTCAAAAGGCACATTTTCATCACCTCTTTTTAGGCTTTGTCTTATAATCACCACCATGAAATTACCCTCTTTACAAAGATAAATATGTTTACTATTCACTTTTTGTTATTATTAATGCCTAAATAACCCGTAGTCTCGTATCTCGTTTGCAATAGCTATACACTGTCACCATTTTTTATTTGGCGCAGAGTGGCGCCATCTTTGTTACACGGAACCGTCTGGTAAAATGTGCTTTTAAACATGCAAACAAATACACGCTCTGTATCAGAGGACACAATGTAAATAAATAATACTTATGTTTACATTTAGCACCTTTATTTAGTTTGTAAGTGTAATAACTTATAAGAATTTGCTGTTTTTCACACACTCGCGAAACTACCGGAAATAGTCATTTTCACGGAGTAGTGAAACACATGCGCGACAACATAAATCGGCAAAACGAGCCCGTTTCTCCTCCCTATAACGTACTCCCTGTCAACACGTTGTTTAAGCTAAGACAGATGCTGCAATTCTATAAATCGAGTAGACACTCCATTTACGATGGAGCCACGTTTCCACATTTGCATACGCGGTGTCATGATGAAAACATTGACTGAGTTTGATAAGAAATGACAAAAAGGAACATGAAACCCTGATGAAAACCAATCTGCCTCTAGATAGCGGAATTTGCAGTGGTTGTATTCCACCCCGGCAACCACCCGGGGAGCTACGAGAAATAATAATAATATAAGAGAAGGGGCGGGCATGTGATTACATATATGCACTTTAATCGGAAGGATACGGTCGCAAATGTTTCTATAACATCTAGCTCACGCTTCTCAACTCTGTGATTCAGGCTACATACATTTATACGTATAGTTATATGTTGTATAGTTATATAGTTATATGTTGTATAGTTATATGTTGTATAGTTATATAGTTATATGTTGTATAGTTATATGTTGTATAGTTATATCCACCAGCTGTGTTGTATAGTTATATGCGAGTATAGTGTGCCCACCAGCTGTGTTGTATAGTTATATCCACCAGCTGTGTTGTATAGTTATATCCACCAGCTGTGTTGTATAGTTATATCCACCAGCTGTGTTGTATAGTTATATGCATCCCAAACCCATCAAGAATTTTATACTGTATATCGGGAATTTGCTGGACATCGGGATATATGACACCACTAATTATTTTCCCCATTGACAACAATGTTAAAATGTCACATACTGATGATTTGCTGCTACTTAAAATCAAGTATGGATACTGCAGAAGTGTAATTTTCATTTAGAAAAATAGTTTTCCACTTGTAAAATCACCAGAAAAGGTGGGGTAAAAACTCTCGTTTATTTATTAAAGATCAAGGGTACATCTGTTTTCATTGATAATTGCTCACAAAGTGTATGCATAGATTCGAAATTTGAAAACAAGTAAAACTGATCAATACACTTCTTATACATACAACATCTAAATGGAATAGAAATGGGTTATTTTCCTCTATTTATAACAAAAAAGAAAGGATTACTTTTTATGGTTCTTTAACGTGCTCGAAGGATAGATCGATACACGGGACTGCCCGGTTTACGTCCCCATCCGACGGACGAGGCTAAGTGAAAGTGTCTTGCCCAAGAATACACCGACGAAACTCAGTTGCAACACGGAGGATTGAACCCATTTACAATTGAATTGAATGTTGTTTAACGGCTCATCAACACAGTATAGGTTATTTAGAGCCGCCCCAAAGAGAGGGGAAGGATACATAGGAATCCGGGAACCTGCCCTACTCTTATTATCGAATAGATTCCTATGGATCTTTAACGTGCTCGGAGGATAGACCGATACACGGGAACGCCCGGTTTACGTCCCCATCCGACGGACGAGGCTAAGGGAACGTGTCTTGCCCAAGAACACACCGACGGAACTCAGTGGCACCACGGAGGATTGAACCCGGGGCCTCCGGTTACAAATCCGCCGCGCTACCGACTGCGCCACGCCAGCCCTGTTACAAATCCGCCGCGCTACCGACTGCGCCACGCCAGCCCTCGCAGATTAATGAAACACCCACTTTCTATAATAAACGATAATAAACGATACAGATTAATGACAGCCGCACTTTGTATAATAAATGATACAGACTAATGACACACCCACTTTGTGTAATAAACGATACAGATTAATGACACCCCCCACTTTGTACAATAAATGATACAGATTAATGACACCCTCCACTTTGTATAATAAATGATACAGATTAATGACACACCAACTTTGTATAATAAATGATACAGATTAATGAACCACCCGATTTGTATAATAAATGATACAGATTAATGACACAACCACTAATAAATGATACAGATTAATAACACACCCACTTTGTATAATAAACGATACAGATTAATGACACACCCACTTTGTATAATAAATGATACAGATTAATGACACACCCAATTTGTATAATAAATTATACAGATTAATGACACAACCACTTTGTATAATAAATGATACAAATTAGGAACACCCACTTTGTATACTGAATAAATGATACAGATTAATGACACCCCCACTTAATATAATAAATAATACAGATTAATGACACCCCAGTTTGTATAATAAATGATACAGATGAATGACACACCCACTTTGTATAATAAATGATACATATTATAAACACCCACTTTGTATAATAAATGATACAGATTAATGACACACCCACTTTGTATAATAAATGATACAGATTAATGACACAACCACTTTGTATAATAAATGATACAGATTAATGACACACCCACTTTGTATAAAAAATGATACAGATTAATGACACACCCACTTTGTATAATAAAGGATACAGATTAATGACACACCCACTTTGTGTAATAAATGATACAGATTATGAAACACCCACTTTGTATAATAAATGATACAGATTAATGACACACCCACTTTGTATAATAAATGATACAGATTATGAAACACCCACTTTGTATAATAAATGATACAGATTAATGACACACCCCCTTTGTGAAATAAATGATACAGATTATGAAACACTCACTTTGTATAATAAATGATACAGATTAATAACACACCCACTTTGTATAATAAATGATACAGATTAATGACACACCAACTTTGTATAAATAATGATACAGATTAATGACACACCCACTTTGTATAATAAATGATACTGATTAATGACACACCCACTTTATATAATACATGTTACAGACTAATGACACACCGACTTTGTATAATAAATGATACAGATGAATGACACACCCACTTTGTATAATAAATGATACAGATTAATGACACCCCCACTTTGTATAATAAATGATACAGATTAATGACACAACCACTTTGTATAATAAATGATACAGATTAATGACACACCCAATTTGTATAATAAATGATACAGATTAATGACACACCCACTTTGTATAATAAATGATACGGATTAATGACACACCCAATTTGTATAATAAATGATACAGATTAATGACACACCCACTTTGTATAATAAATGATACGGATTAATGACACAACCACTTTGTATAATAAATGATACAGATTAATGACACACCCACTTTGTATAATAAATAATAAAGATTAATGACACAACCACTCTGTATAATAAATGATACAGATTAATGACACACCCACTTTGTATAATAAATGATACAGATTAATGACACAACCACTTTGTATAATAAATGATACAGATTAATGACACACCCACTTTGTATAATAAATGATACAGATTAATGACACACCCACTTTGTATAATAAATGATACAGATTATGAACACCCACTTTGTATAATAAATGATACAGATTAATGACACCCCCACTTTGTATAATAAATGATACAGATTAATGACACCCCCACTTTGTATAATAAATGATACAGATTATGAAACACCCACTTTGTATAATAAACGATACAGATTAATGAACACACTCCACTTTGTATAATAAATGATACAGATTAATGACACACTCCAATTGCTATATAAAACGTCAAACACATTAAAGAAAAATCACTTAACAGAAAAAAACACTGTATGCAGTAGTCTCTTGTCAACCGTTTGGGGGCGGGTGGGGTACAGGAAAGTGTGTACCACAGTGCTAGGCAGTATACCAGTGTATAGCGATGTTAGTCTATGTATATATTAGGAAACATAGACCATAATCAAACATTATCAAACAGACATAATAATAAACTTGAATAATTAGCAACTCAACCTTTCCATCTAACTCCTCTTTCAAATATGCATTGATTTGCTGAGAATACATTCACAATATTCATAATGAATAACACACTGGGACTCTACTCATTTATCTGGATTTTCAAAACAAGACATTTTATAAAAAGCTGTTTATCACTTTTGGCTATTTACCTTAAAATCAAGGGATTGACATTGTGAAACTTTCCGTCGAAATCCTGTTTTGCTCAAAGTCCCTTTTCCGCCATCAAAAGGCGCATTTTACAACAGATGTATGTATACCGTTTCTAAACCTAGTGACGACGAGGTATATATTTTGGGAATCCATACTCCAAAATATAAATGGCTTTAACTCATTTAACCGAGGCCAAACCCCAAAACTGAAGTGGTGTTACCAACTCACGATCCTTTGTATTTTAAAAACCCGTGAATAATATATACTTTTAATCGGCAAACTAGTATCTACATTATTATATAACCTGAACACATGGACAGTTTTGAGTGTAATGGTGCCGTTATTTGGCGGCTTTGCTCCTTTTAAGTTTTAAAGGGAGTAGATCAGGCTTTGCGGTTAAGTTTATTTAAAAAAAAAAAAAGCTATTTAATTACCAATTTAAAACGTGAAATGATTCAAAGATATATATGGAACATTAATATTTTTTTTTTAATAAAGTGCAATAATTAATAATTATAAATTAAAATACATTGTGTTAGGCCTACAGAAATTCCAAAGTTATAAATAGCCGTCGCGGGGAGTCTACACATGACGCTCGCTTTGTACTACATTTCAAGATATATTTTACAGCCCAGAACTAATAACTATCCCCGGCGCGTAACTATTATTAGGAAATACCTTTTTCTGGCTGTTTTGTATATGATCAGTGCTATTTCTTTTGTTGGTTTATGGCTCATTTAGTTTATTTTTATCAATTAAATACATAACTAATGTATTTAAACAATTCTAAAACAAATACCAATCCTGATGTACTTCCTTTAAGCAAAGAAAACACTATTAATAGGTGGAAAGATAAATACATTTGTGTGAATGAAACGTGTATGTATAAACTTTTCATAATATGTGGCTTTAACTCTTAATCCGCTACATATGTATAATGGACCGTTCTTTCTCCCATTTCTGCTCATGTGAGATAGGCATTTTCTTGCATACCGGACAAGGATATCCGTCATTTTACCGGGGCTAGATATTTCCATCTCACTCGGCAGAGCCTCGGTTCCGATAAAAACACATACCTCGGGCTGGAATTCCCTATTTTCACCGGATACCCATGATAGATTCTTATAATTTTACATGACTTGTGACTTACGACGTCATGACGTTACGTCGACGTCGCCTTATTCTGGCGTTAAACCAGCAAAGCCATTGATTTTATACCGGTTATAAACACAAATATGGGAGAAAAATAATCCATCATGAGGGATCCATGTGAGATAGGAAAATCTCAACATCGGGATCAGAATTGCAACCAGGCACTCGGCAGAGCCTCGTCCCTGGTTGCAATTCTAACCCCTCGGGTGAGATTTCTCTATCTCACATGGATACTCATGATGGATTATTATATTCTTTGAATTAAGACCATTCCATTTATGTGACAAAGGGGTGTTTTGGGCAAAATGACTGATCAGCACTGAGATGAATGTCACAGTTTCCTATATCATTTGTTATTAGGTATGTGTAGGAAATAAATTCACATATATTTATTGATATTTTGTTGTATAAATGAATTACATATTGATATTGGGTTGTAGAATTTATCGAGATTTTCGGTAAATTTCATTTAAATAAATGCCATATTACGACATTTAGTAGTGCACCTGTTTCTTCCTGCCAAACAAGCTTCAAATTTGTTGCACGTGTTTTGCTCCCATATTTTTTCCCGCTAACCGTAACTATATAGTTGCATTATAGAATAGTGTTTGTCACATTACTAGCACGTTTGTTTCAACCTTTACATATTGAGGCAGGTAACTTGTCGCATCAACAGAACATCTGCGAGAAATCCATATATATTTCATTAATAAGTCAATAAACGTTTCTATGGCGACATATTTATTGTACAAGGAAGCGGTTGTCTTGGTAGCGATAACGACAGATTGGCAGAGCCAATATTTACGTTAGCAGTTATTTATTTGCGGACATTCTGTGTAGCTAAGCACAAACGAACACTAGGATATTGCGTGTGATGTTCATATAAGAGGTAAGTTAATAACATTTTACAGAACTACCATCAAGAATAATGTAGATCTACCAACAGAAACCTGTCGGTTCTTAACGTAAGTCCGTGAGGTAAAGAGTAACATAGTAAACACTAAACAATTATCGGTTTCACGTGAGTCCGTCTGGTATAGCTGACTTAACGTGATCTCGACTGGTAGAGTGTAATATCGTAAACAATGGTCGGTTCTTAACGCAAGTCCGTCTGATAGTGTAACATACTAAACAATTAATGGTCGATTCTTAACGTCAGTCCGGTAGTGTAGCATAGTAAACAATGGTCGATTCTTAAAACATGGTAAACAATGGATGATTCTTAACCGTGTAACCGTGATCCCGTCTGGTAGAGTCTGACATGGTAAACAATGGTCGATTCTTAACGTGAGTCCGTCTGGTGGAGTGTAACAAGGTAACTACTGGTCGATTCTTAACCGTGATCCCGTCTGGTAGAGTGTAACATAGTAAACAATGATCGGTTCTTAACGTGAGTCCGTCTGGTACAGTGTAACATGGTAAAGAATGGTCGGTTCTTAACGTGAGTCCGTCTGGTGTAGTGTAACATGGTAAACAATGGTCGGTTCTTAACGTGAGTCCGTCTGGTATAGTGCAACATGGTAAACAATGGTCGGTTCTTAACGTGAGTCCGTCTGGTATAGTGCAACATGGTAAACAATGGTCGGTTCTTAACGTGAGTCCGTCTGGTATAGTGTAACATAATAAACAATGGTCGGTTCTTAACCGTGATCCCATCTGGTAGATTGTAACGTGGTAAACAATGGTCGGTTCTTAATGTGAGTCCATCTGGTAGAGGTAACATGGTAAACAATGGTCGATTCTTAACCGTGATCCCGTCTGGTAGAGTGTAACACAGTAAAAAATGGTCGGTTCTTAACGTGAGTCCGTCTGGTAGAGTGTAACATGGCAAACAATGGTCGATTCTTAACCGTGATGCCGTCTGGCAGAGTGTAACAGTAAACAATGGTCGGTTCTTAACGTGAGTCCGTCTGGTAGAGTGTAACAAGGTAAACAATGGTCGATTCTTAACGTGAGTCAGTCTGGTAGAATGTAACATGGTAAACAATGGTCGATTCTTAACCGTGATCTCGTCTGGTAGAGAGTAACACAGTAAAAAATGGTCGGTTCTTAACCGTGATCCTGTCTGGTAGAGTGTAACATAGTAAACAATGATCGGTTCTTAACGTGAGTCCGTCTGGTATAGTGTAACATGGTAAACAATGGTCGGTTCTTAACGTGAGTCCGTCTGGTGTAGTGTAACCTGGTAAACAATGGTCGGTTCTTAACGTGAGTCCATCTGGTATAGTGTAACATGGTAAACAATGGTCGATTCTTAACCGTGATCCCGTCTGGTAGAGTGTAACATGGTAAACAATGGTCGGTTCTTAACTGGTAAACAATGGTCGGTTCTTAACGTCTGTCCGTCTGGTACAGTGTAACATGGTAAACAATGGTCGATTCTTAACCGTGATCCCGTCTGGTGTAGTGTAACATGGTAAACAATGGTCGGCTTTTAACGCGAGTCCGTCTGGTAGAGTGTAACATAGTAAACAACAGTCGGTTCTTGACGTGAGTCCGTCTGGTATAGTGTAACTTGGTAAACCATGGTCGGTTCTTAACGTGAGTCCGTCTGGAATAGTGTAACATAGTAAACAATGGTCGGTTCTTAACGTGAGTCCGTCTGGTAGAGTGTAACATGGTAAACAATGGTGATTCTTAACGTGAGTCCGTCTGGTATAGTATAACATGGTCAACAATGGTCGATTATTTACGTGAGTCCGTCTGGTAGAGTGTAACAAAGTAAACAATGGTCGATTCTTAATCGTGATCTCGGCTGATAGAGTGTACATCATAGACTCCAGGTGGTCATATATACTGAACCAAACAGCTAACGCACCAGTAGACAATACCTTTAATATATCAATAATAACAATCAATAAATCAAAACAAATTTCATTCTGAACGAGGCAAATATCTTGTCAATAATGACTGTAAATTTAAAAAAAGTCATTCAAATCACCTGTCTCCAATGGTACCAGTCGGCATATGATAAGTTCATACATTAAAGGTATTGTCTACTGGTGCGTTAGCTGTTTGGTTCAGTATATTTACATAGAGTCATATAGAAAAATCTTTAAAAACTCTTCTCTGAAACGACAAGAGCCAGAGGTCTAATATTTTGCATGTAGCAAAGTTATATAGAAAATTCTATAAAATATTCTTTTCCGAAACTATAAGAGCTAGAGATCTAAAACTTTGCATGTGGCATGAGCTTATAGTGATCTACCAATGTTGTTCAAATGGTGACCCTTTGGACAAATTTGGCACGGTCGCGGGTGTCACAGTTTTACATAGAGTTATATGAAAGCCTATTAGCATCTTCTTCTCTTTAACTACAACAACTAGAGGTTAATACGTTGCATTTTGCATTGTAGAACCGTAAATTTCACAGAAAAGAATTATTCACACGTGTGAGGAATTCGTGCGAATTCTTTACACTTTTGTTACAAACACGGCCGTAAATATCACTAATCGAAAATGTGACATATACATTTGACTTTTTATTACTTTTTCGCACGAACGTATTTTTCACAGCAAGCTGACAGGATACAGTTTATCGCTTATATCATACAATTGGTATGTTAACAGTCTAGCGGCCACATTTGTCAAGCAATCTTGACCAACCATGGACAAAACATATATGACCAAAAGATCTCGGCCAAGTTCGATTATGGGCCAGATCGTACAAGTATGACTAGAGTTATGGCCCATGATTTAGCAAAAATGCCATATTCTACCTTGTTAACACACTAGAGTCAGATATTGACCAATCTGAATCATATTAGGACAGAATGTGAATGTTTATATGCAAGCCAAGTTCGAGTTTCGGTCATATCGGCCTAGTAACACCATTAGAGTTATTTCCCTTGATTTAGCAAGAAACTGTATTTGATCTTGTTAACGCTCTAGAGGCTTTATTTCAAGACCAATCTTAATAATATTTGGACAGAATGTGTATGACTATAAGATCTCGGTCAAGATCGAGTATGGGCTAGAAACGCCAGAGTTTTTATTGCTCTCGATTTAGCAAAAATGTCATATTGCATTTGGTCAAGTTAAACTTTTGCTTAGATAGGATCATTAAAAACAGAGTTATGCGCCCCTGATTTAGCAATTATTGTTCTATTGGTTTTCCGAGCAATAACTCATATAATACAGCACATGGAAGTACCAAATTTGGTTTGTGGATACATATTGGGATGCTGAGATGCTGGGTGCCAAAACTGGGTCACTGTGATCTTGACCTTCAAGGTCAGAAATAGAAAAATCTATTAGGATCATAACCCATAGATTATACTACAGCACCTAGAGGTACCAATCTTGGTACGTTGATTCATTTTAGGACGACAGAGTGCAACGTACCATTATTGGATCACTGTGACCTTGACCTTCAATGTTTATTTACAAATAGCTTGTCGGGCCTATAACTACTAAGGTACCAAACTTGTTGAGATTTTGAGTTCAGGTGAGCGATTTAGAGCCATCATGACCCTCTTGTTTTCTTTTCTATTTTTTTCTAACATTTGCGTCACGCCCGCTTGCGGTCAGCTTGACATAGTCGTCACAATGGCAGTTCGGTGTAAGTGCGTTAGTCCGTCTGTCCGATTTTGTCCGGGCTGTAGCTTCCGTTTGCACTGAGGGATTTTCAAATAAGCTGACACAAATGTTCGTGATTTTTTGGATTTTTCGTGTAACCTTTTCACAGGATTAGGAGGGTACATGTGACGTTTTCGTCTAAACAATCATTTATTGCATTTTGTTCGTGCTGTTTTAACATGTGAAAAACACGTTTTTGCTCTACTAGGGGTAGAGATGCCCAACGTAATTTCACAAATTTGTGACATATTCGTGCGATTTTTGTGAAATATCCGCACGTATTCTTCACATGTTATTCTTCACATGTGTGAAGAATTCGTACAAATTCCTCACACGTGTGAAGAATTCGTTTCTGTGAAATTTACGGTTCAACAGAGCATAATATTATTGTAGTATTAGCACAACAATGTCCGTGCAAATGCATATAATAGCTTTACATTTCATATGCAGAAATCTTCATTGTGATTTATGTGGGTGGGGTAAATCACGTGTTAATATATATATAAATTGTTATTAAAAGGCATTAAAATAATACGATTTTATTTTGCAATTTGCAATGATTATTTTGAATTCATGTCAGTAGTGTTATTTTTACTGGTCCTTTGGGATGAACGAGCCCAATGTATGTGGCTTGGAAGTAGAATACCGCTTAAGCCGGTGCTAGGGGTGACGTGAGAGGTGTTGCTTTTTACATTACCTCTCATGAACAGATTCAATAAAACCGAGTCTGCTACTTTATTCGCTTGGTTGTGTTTGTTGCTTCAAAGGGATCGCCCTTGTCAGTATTTATTTATGTGTAATACATAATCTAAATGTTTAATGAAAATAAAAAAAGGTTGTAAATTTCCGATTCTTTTAAGTTTTCTCAAAAAAAAACGACTAAACTAAATTAATAAATAATGGGTGGGGTAAATCGACCTATAGTGATTTTAAACAGAATTCAACTCCAAACAGAGCTTATTTACTGAAATCACTTGTAAATTTAATTGTATCTTTTAAAATAACTTCAATAATTATTCACACAAACATGACATGCACAAATAAACATCCAAAATATTTAGATGAAATCGCTACAATGGTAGCATATTAATGTTCAATGTTTTATATAAAATATCTGTTCCAGATTGCTATCATGAAACAATGTTATCTACATACATTGTTCTTTTCAAAAAGCGATGTTTGAATTTGTCCCCTGAGTTGGTAACAATATCGAAAATGCTGTGTCCTGGCTCAAGGCATCTATCTCAGACCATTCACAACACTTCTGTATCATTTTGTGGAATCGTTTGATGCAGTCTTGATCATCTTCGACGTTTGATTTATTGTACATCCAACCGAATGGAATCTTAAATATCCCTGTTGCTATTTGGAAAACTGTTAAAAATTATGATATTTTGTATGGTAAAGATTCATATTTCACTTTATTATTACTTATGTTTCCCCAAATATCATTTATTAACAGCAGTTTAAGAATACAGCGATCTAAGAAGTTAGTTCCTTACGCCTGAAGCCTTGTTGACTTTACTGTCGGGCAGCCATTTTACCCTTGCTTAAAACCTTGTTTGTTAAATATTGTTTTGTTCTGACACTGCTATGACACTGGGCCAAACCAAACGTAGCACTACCCATTATTTGCTCGTCAAGCAAGAGTTTCAGGTGACTACTACCATTTTTCCTTTATCAAAAGTCGCTGCTGTGGATCGAACCCACGAAGTTCCAACTGCAATGCCGATGTTCTACCACCAGACAAAATGCACTTCGGCCGGTCCTGCTTACATTTGATCGCTTAAATACCCGATTTCACCATGAGCTGGTGAACATACAATTACACATAAAGCGACGCCTTCAAAGCGGCATGCGATTTAATGTATCGTCTGTAGCTTTATAATCTAACTGATTTTAATCTTATTGATTTAATATGTCTTATCGATGCAGGCATAGTGGAACATACACAGACACCAACAATGTGCAGCATAGACAATACTGTGTTGACGTAACCCACTTCTATAAAAATCACACGTGAACGTATGAAGTAGACAAAACAACATGGGCTGCGCATCTTCGCGTGCAACCGAAATGAAACAGCATACATTTAATAATGCACAGCCTGGAAAACCTGCCGGGAAGACATATTCTAGAGGTGAGCCAGACGGTCAAGAAACATTTAGAGATATCCGTAAGTTTTCCTTTTATGCTCTATTTATTATTTCATTCCTACGGACTAACAATCACAGGCATTCGTTACGATAATACAGAGAACGAATGATAAAGAGAAGAAGAGACAGTGTTGTAGTATAAGTATATAGTTAATTCAAGGTCACAATCTAAATACACGCTTGTTTTTCTGGACTCTCTCTCATTTATGTAAGTGCTCTCCTGTCCTTACAAGGCGCGTTTTACACATACTTATAATCACATATTGCTATTTTAAAAAGCTGATTGTTTGAGAAAAATAAAAACAGCCAAATGGGTGAATGACTAGGTCAACCAATACAAGTAGATATAAAAGTCGAACAGGAAATGTAGCATTCAACGACCACGGTCCATCAAAAACACGCAGAGAAAAAACAATAATCGCAAAGATGAATAAAAGGCAAGATATGACATCACAAACACAAAAGGGTTATTATAGGGCTACCGCATTGGAACGGTCAGTGGGAAAAAAGGCCGCTTGGGGTTAAACCAGGTTCGAGGGTGCACCAAGCCTCACTCACCATATTTTCATACCAGTAAAACGGGACAGTATAAATAATGATATCCCGCCATATATTCTCTAACGAGCAAGGCAGCATTAATAGGCAATACACGTATAACATATTAATGATCATGTATTTACGAATATAAAAAAACGAAAACTTACAAAGTCACAAAGCATGTACTCAGTGACTTGTCGGAAGCTAGAGCATCAAGAGAACTAACAGTTAAGGATAAGACAAACACGATGTAAGACAACCCTAAATCGTAGATGCAGTTTATGTGGCACGTGATAATTACGCGTAAAGCTTCATTTTAGATAACTAAACTGGAATTTGGTAGCATTGTTACCAATGTTATAGGTAGTACGATTACACATAATGGGCACATACACATTAAATAACAGTTCACTTCAGTTGTGAGTTTTCAATTGTATGAATGCATGTCTGTTACATGGTTGCTTCAATGCTTTTCAGGAATCGCACATGATATTCAAGTCACCAAGAAGTACCGGCAATGCCAAGTTACACAGAGTACATACATTTCCGGATCCACAGCTTCACTAGATCGGAGTTCAATATGAACAGTGTTTAAACGTTACTAAAAAGTAAATACAATATTCAACAATGTGTATACTATTTATTTTCCTGATGCAACCAAAACACTTAATCCGGACATGCATTTCGCATTTATCCGGATTATTAAAATGGACACACACACCAATCTTATTTTGAAGCAGACGTTCGCCAAATAACGGAACAGTTACCAAATAACGGAACAGTTACACTACAAAACCGTTTATCAAAACACTCTGCAGGTGTTCAGGTCATTTAATAAAATCTGTATTTGCCGATTAACAGTATAGGTGTATTCACGGATTCTTAAATGCCCGTGACTGGATATGTGTAAAATGAATTATGAGTTGGTAACTCTTAATTGAGGTTCAAGTTTGGGGATTTTATATTGTGTCTATAGAGTTTGGATTCTTAAAATATATAAGTTATATATAGATAGCGGATGGAGTGAATAACATATTTTATTTCATCTCGAAGTGAGAATGCTTTATATTTTCACAAATGCGAAGCATGAGTGAAAATATAAAAGTTTTCTCACTTCGAGATGAAATAAAATGTTATTCACGACAAAATAACAAAATTTCTTTTTATTTTATGATTTTACAAACAATTATTTAAGCAATTTCAGTAACTAAACAGTTTTACACACGCTGCTTTCCTAGTCACGATGACGTAACGAAACGTTACATGACGTCACCTTTTTTGAAACCATTAACGTCACAGAAAGAAAGTAATTACACAGTATAACTGTAGGAATATCTTGTGTTACTGAACATGCATTTGTGTTGGTTGCACATTAAAAAAAGTAGTCCCGGCAGCTACTGTGGAAATAAAACTCTATATTCCACAGTGTCGAATAACATTTTTATTTCACTGATAAAACACATTATTTCATTGCTTATCATAAAATAAATATATAGAGGATATTTGTTGTGGTGGAGTGAATAACATATTTTATAATATTTCATCGAGAAGTGAGAAAACTTTATATTTTCACGAATGCGAAGCACATGAGTGAAAATATAAAAGTTTTCTCACTTCGAGATGAAATAAATAGAGGATATTTGTTGTTTTGGAGTGAATAACATATTTTATTTCATCTCGAAGTGAGAAAACTTTTATATTTTCACTCATGCTTCGCATTCGTGAAAATATAAAGTTTTCTCACTTCTCGACTCACGACAAAGTGTACTCACGACAAAACAACAAATTTTCTTTTTATTTTACGATTTTACAAACAATTTTTTAAGGACATTTCAGTAACTAAGCCGCTTTACACATGTTTTGCGCGACTACAAAAAAAAAAGTCATAAGATATTTTATTTATACCCAAATAGAACAATTTGTTTAATATATTATATATTGGCAATCACTTCCTTTTAACTTAAAAATCAATTTCAAATCATTGTTTGAATAGAATGTACAATTCGCAGTGTTTTTCTCTCGGCATGTTTACATTTGCGTAGGAATATCTTGTGAACCATTTTACTGTGCATCTGTGTTTGTTGTACATTCAAAAGTAGTCCCGGCAGCTACAGTGGAATATAACTCTATATTCCACAGTGTGGAATACCACTTTTATTTCACTGATAAAATACAGTATTTCATTGCATATCATAAAATAAAATATGTTATTCACGACAAAACAACACATTTTCTTTTTATTTTATGATTTACAAACAATTATTTAAGCAATTTCAGTATCTTAAACCGTTTTACACACGCTTTTTTCCAAGTCACGATGACGTAACGAAACGTTACATGACGTCATCTTTTTTAAAACAATGAACGTCACAGATAAAAGGTAATTAAAAAAACAGTGGATTTAACAGTATAACAGTAGGAATATCTTGTGATCCGTGTAACTGTGCATGCATTTGTGTTGGTTGAACATTCAAAAAATAGTCCCGGCAGCTACTGTGGAAATAAAACTCTATATTCCACAGTGTGGAATAACACTTTTATTTCACTGATAAATCACATTATTTCATTGCTTATCATAAAATAAATATATTTATCACATAAAGTCCCTTGTTAGCAGTGTCGAACACCCATTTAATATTCTATTGTATGACACAAGCGTAATACAACTTGGAACGATTTTGATTGGTTGAGTTAAACCTGTAACACTACGCAAGTTTATTAACTGAAACTATTTTATTTATTACAAATTCACCCAGATCTGAGTCATAAACTTATTATTTGTAACAGCTTACAAAAATAATGCACGTTATACAAAACATTGTTGTTGTTACACTGCTATTTTGTAAAGAGGTAAAACACGAACTCTTTTATGCGCAACGTTATGTGTGAGACGCGACGTTACGACGTCACATATTTTATGACGTTTTGGCGCTAAAGTGTGTCGGACGTAGTGGCGGTTCTATGTCCATCTGAATTAAGTTTTTCTAATTTGATTGCAATGTTATGTGATAAAAAGGATCTTAAACTCGTTCCCATTCCATATAAGATTTATGAAACTCGTTATGAATTATTTTTAATTTTAACTCGCCAAAAGGCTCGTTAAAATTATAATCGTTAAAATTAAAATAATTCATAACTCGTTTCATAAATCTTATATGAAATGGGAACTCGTTTAAGATCCTCTATATATACCTCGTCGTCAGTAGGTTTAAAAACGGTACACATATGTTGTAAAATGTGGCTGTTGTTGGCGGGATAGCTACTTTAAATAAGCAAGTATAACTGAAATTGTTCCGGGTCAACGACGAAAATGTGTTGATGTTTTTGTAAACCATGAACTATCCGAACATTTAATATTTAAATGTAAAATAAATGCTCCTGTTGTTTAGTTTGTGTGCGTTTTAAGCTGATTATTTTGCGTTGTAATCATTAAAAGATGTTTATATAAAAACAATATATTTTCGGAAACATTATGGGCCTGCAAGCTGATTTGTTTGTTATTGCAGTATTTTACTCACTATAAATTCTAAAATAAATAAACAACGACTAAATTTCATAGTTAAGTTCCAATCCAATTGTACAACTCAAGTTCATACCAACATTCAGCAAAATATTCATTTTGGAAATGTTGAACCAGTAAACTGAAATCTCTACTGTACTGTAATTGACAATACCTAAAATATACTAAAACCAAAGTTATTTTCTAAAGAAATAAAAATGTTTGTGATATTAAAAGATAACGGTAAAAAAAAAAAAAGTTTTTTTTACTGATAGATCCTGATATTAAATATTCATCAATTATCATAAAGTATACTATATACTGGGTGATAGATACCTTTCAGTTCTACATGCGCGTTTGCGAAACAACTGCAGCAATTTAAACGCTGATCTCTTTCTTAATCATTTGAGGGATAATCCCAATTGTATGTGTGGTCATGGTTTTGAAGATGTTGAGCATTATTTGTTTAGATGTGTAAATTTTAGAAATGAAAGACGGCAATTATTTTTAGACACTCGTATATTTCATCCTTTAAGAACTCACAAACTTTTATACGGCATCGACCAACTAAAATACGAGGAAAATCATATTCTATTTACTCAAGTTCAAAACTATATTAAAAACACTAAACGATTCCAAAATCCTTAACTTTGTATCAATATAGCGTTGTAATTTGTCTATATCTACTGTCGCTATGTTTCTATCAGCCTGAACGGGGATATTGTGGTGTTATTTCGGTGGAGATTGCGTGGGGGTAGAATGGCATGGCAGAGTTTACTTTTTTGGATTTTTTTCTTGTTTTTTTCTTAGTTTTTCCTTATCAAATTTATATTTAAATATATTGTTACAATTTCAAACCGATAATCATATACACTTTTTCAGCCACAATGGAGAGAACTGTAACTAATGTTGTAATAACTTGTAGTTCAATCCATTTGCATATGTTTCTATGAATATTGTGGTGTTGAATTGATGTATTGTAACATATCTGCAATAAAATATTATTAAACTAAAGTAATAAAAGGTTATTATACAGTGAACCATGCAATATGAATTTGCATTGTTCAAGTCATATTGTGTTGAAAACCTGTATTGGACGAGAAGTATTCTAAACATACATACGAGTACAACCTGTATTGGACGAGAAGTATCCAATACATACTGCCGAGTACAACCTGTACTGGACGAGACGTAAGCAAATGAATTAATTGTTTGTCACGTGACTACTAGTGTATTGAAACGCAGAACTTTGCATACGGGGCGCCCAATGGAACAGCCTGTAAACATAGCAGCCTGATTACCTTGACCTCCGAGATAAACAATAGCGTAAATAATGGGTTTATTTTTGTGTTAGAATCGAAATAATAAACACGTACCTGTGATAACGCACTCGTGATTTAATTACTACGCATCCGAACTCCTAACTGTATTTTATTCACCGATAAAACACAGGTACATATTTATTATTTCTTAAATAGACTCTAGAGTAAGAGTGATATTGTGTGCACCGTAGTACATGGTTTAAACCTCTAGCGGACTGTTTGTCACTGACCGTTCCAAGGTGGTACCCTTATTGTAAACCCCCTGACCATTCCAAGGTGTGGTACCCTTATTGTAACCCCACTGACCGTTCCAAGGTGATACCCTTATTGTAAACCCCCTGATCGTTCCAAGGTGGTACCCTTATTGTAAACCCCCTGACCGTTCCAAGGTGGTACCCTTATTGTAACCCCACTGACCGTTCCAAGGTGATACCCTTATTGTAAACCCCTGATCGTTCCAAGGTGGTACCCTTATTGTAACCCCACTGACCGTTCCAAGGTGGTACCCTTATTGTAAAACCCCTGACAGTTCCAAGGTGGTACCCTTTTTGTAACCCCACTGACCGTTCCAAGGTGATACCCTTATTGTAACCCCCCTGACCGTTCCAAGGCGGAACCCTTATTGTAAACCCTGACCGTTCCAAGGTGGTGCCCTTATTGTTACCCCCCTGACCGTTCCAAGGTGGTACCATTATTGTAAACCCTTTTGTTTTTGTGGTGGCGCATCACTTTGTTGTTATTTATCCTTGTAATTGATGTTTGTTTTGAATGCGTGTTTTTGGTTGACTGTGTTCTGTAAATGCTACCTTTCATGTTTGACCTTTATACATACTTTTATATATCTTCGTATAGTATTAGTTTCTCTTTTAATACCATCATATGTGTGATTTCCTGACATGTCATTTAGCCTTGACAATGACACCACCACAGCATAATATTATACAAACATATGTTTAGATTTGTTTATTTCCTAAAACATTTCCTAAACATTTCCTAAAGAGGATATGAGAGAATCAATACTATCTTGATTTAAGGTTTCGTCAACTTGAAAAAAAAGTCAAAGAAGATAGTAAAACAGTTACCAATGCCACTCGCCTGGAGAAAGATGTCTGAAAAATGATACTTTGGTAATAACTAGCTATATAAAGCGTTAATATATAAATATCACATTCATGAGAGGGTGATAGTAATAATGTTGACCCTGAGGATATGATTATCGCCCGAGGTGAAGCCGAGGGTGATAATCAATATCCGAAGGGTGAACATTCTTACTATCACCCTCTCATGAATGTGATATTTATTTTATTATACCGAAATTCCCTCGGGCAAAAACAAGATTAATTTTTAGTACCGATTTCACTTTGCCAGATTCCATTTTTGAGAAAAAACAACAACAATTTTCTAAAAGTTGCTATGAATGTTACATCGTTGGATCGGAAATAACATAACTAAGAAAATGAGTGGTAGTTTATTAAAATCGTTCAAGTACTTTTGAAGTTATGATGAGTTAAAAATAGCAATTTCACCATACTGAGCCGATGACGTCACCGAAACAGCGCGCATCGAAGCTGCGCATGTGATAATTTTTGTACTATCACCCTGCGATTTACTATCACCCTGTACTATCACCCTCGCGTGAGATAGTAAGAAATTACACATTGTTGTCTATGGGGATTTAGCATGGGCGTCTTATGTGAGGTATAATAACATACTATAAATCATCTTTTAGACTACTCAGTAGATTCAAACAAGAAATATCTTTAAAAAAAGAAAGTCGGCGCGTTTGGGGAAGCACAATGTATAAGTGATTGATGGTCACGAAGTGAAATGATTTTAATAGCGAAATGTAAGGTAGAGAGTACCTTTAGAGCAAGGTGGTATTCCAATAAAAGTTGACAAGGCAGTGCCAATGTTGGGAATTTGAACAAAACAAGTTAGTACCTTCCATTACGGAAGGCCATTGTTAAAATATCCAAAGGGCCATAACCCTGAAAACAAGAGGCCCAAGAAGCCCTGACTCGATCTACTGGCAATGTGTACTCTGTTAGATGATGATACATGCAAAATAGCAAAGCTCTAACTTTGTGGTTTTAAAAAAGAAGATTTTTTTAAATGTATTTCCTAATATTTCTATGTAAAACTTTTGACCCCCGGTGTGGGGCTTATTCTGACCCAAGGGTCACCATTTGTACAACTTGGTAAAGGACCACTATATGAACGAATCTTGAACTGAAACACTTCTTAGTAAGTGAGAAATGGAGAAAATGTATGACAAAAAAAATGATACGAGACAAACTAGACTATATGTTGCCATTTATTGCCGTGTGTATATATATACATATGTATTGTGTTGTACCTGTGTACTCATGGACCTAAAAGCCTTTATATGTTGAATACAAATATATGATGCTAAATGCAAAATATCAAAGTTGTAGCCCTTGTTGTTTCAGAGAAGAAGATCCGGGCACCTTGAAAAATCACGTGACTAGAAAATCACGGCGATATGTAATATTTAATAGGGTTTCATTACCAGTTACCATGTAAAATTAACGCACTTTGCAAAAAAACAGAATAATTTATTTGCAATTTCAGTATTTCTATTCCTTTTTTCATCTTTTCCGGTCACGACTGAATTACAGCGTAGCACATCACCTAACGATATACCATTTATCAACAACTACACTCTATAGACAAATATACTAGTCTCCTTTGATATTGTCAGACAAATTTAGCGAATCATCATTCAGTTTAATAAACATTGTAGGCTTTCATAATTTCTGTATCGCTTTCAACTCGAGTTTTCATAGGCTTACACAGACGAGGCCTGAAGCCAGCTTAAACGGCTGGCGCTGAAAAACAACATCTGTTCCTTCCCTCTTTCATAAAAGAGCCATAATTAAGTCCCATCGACATTTTCGATCGCAAATGACAGTGTTATATGATTATCTCATGATGGCAAATAGTTCTATCAAAACATGCTTGACTCATTTCAAAACTGAATTACTAGCAACGGCCACACCTTTCTTATTAGTCTAAAACAGGACCAAAACAGTAGAAATTATCGAAACTCTAGACATGTAATCGTTTGCTCATGATGGCAAATAGTCCTTAATTTGGTTAGTTTCTGTTCCAGACAGAATGACTATAGCTGGGGCCTTATTAGGTTATACGTGCAGTACATAGCTGGGGCCTTATTAGGTTATACGTGCAGTACATAGCTGGGGCCTTATTAGGTTATACGTGCAGTACATAGCTGGGGCCTTATTAGGTTATACGTGCAGTACATAGCTGGGGCCTTATTAGGTTATACGTGCAGTACATAGCTGGGGCCTTATTAGGTTATACGTGCAGTACATAGCTGGGGCCTTATTAGGTTATACGTGCAGTACATAGCTGGGGCCTTATTAGGTTATACGTGCAGTACACATTGTCAAATAAAAAGCCTATTAAATATGATCACCTTCACGAGATGGCAAACAAACATACTGTGACAGGCTCGCATTTCACATGATTATTATAATTGTGAGATACCGTCATTGTTTTGTACAGTTGTTTCCCCTTCACCATTTTGTATGAACATTTCCACTGGGGATAAACTCTGTATCAATGCAAATGGATTCTCGACGAAAATCAGTCACGGTTGCGAAACGAAAAGTCAGTACTGCCTGTATTATGTAGTTATGCCATTGTATAAATCTGTCACGGTGTCCTGACGATTGCAATTCTAATGTCACGGTTTCTCCCTTACAGTGTCACGGATTTTCTACGACAATTACAGGGTTGATTAATGGAGGGAATCTTAGCTACCAGTAGGTTAGAGAGTGTGATGGAGATTTCTTTTGAGGAAGGATCTTCCATTTGCATAAAGGAAGTAGATTTTAGTACATCTAGGTGTAGCACATCCATTGCATCTCAGGAAGTGTCCGCCTGGGGTAGTTGCATAATGGCGATCAGTAAATAATTCTCATTTCTTTTTGTAAAAAAAGGTATTTTCACTAATTTAAAATGCCATTTGTGGTTTATATCACATTGTTGATCTATTTGTTACATTTTTCAAACATTGTCATGTTAAAATTTGTGAGTTTTGAATTTGTTTTGCTCATATGGAAATGAGTGTATGAATACAATATTTTGGCATCTCACTGTTTATGTTTTTAAAGGGAGCATTCATTCATGAGACAAGTTCTTTCTTAGAAGATACATGACCCCCACTTTTCTCTGTTTTTTTGGCATATGCGTAATTTGTGATGAGAACGTGTTGTTCATTTTTAATTTGGGCCAAGATATGAATGACAACATGACATTTACATTTTAATTCATACACAACTCAATGCAAAAATCAATGGGCGTATTACACCTCTGTGGAATATGAAAGTGATGAGTCCACCTTAAAGGGACACACGGCAATCGAGTTTAGACAAGCTTAGTCTTTTTTTGAATAAAACATACACTTGTTTAATCATTAATATTAATTATAAAAATAGTATAAGAAATTATTTTTTTTGTATATTACTAACAGTTGATTATATTTCATCAGTAATATATTCAAACCCATGGTAGAATAACGAAGAAAAGTTGAACAATCAACATTGTATTTAAATATATGCAAGTAGGTTTAAAGTCAAAATGCTACTGGATTAATAAAGCAAAAGGCTAATTTTAATTCTCAACCCGGGGCCAGAGGGCATGAACGGTAGCAAGAATGTTTCACTACCGTTCATGAACAGTTTCAATCAAACCGAGACTGCAATATGTTTTGTATTTATCGTGTTCGGCGATTTCCAAATTTCTCATTGCATGCTCTTTCTCCTTGTAACGAGTACACCAGTGAATACAAACCTGTTGTATGTTTGTTACACTACAATAACATACATATGGAATATTAAAATAATAATAATAATAATATGTTGGGTATGACGGATATATGAATATTTAGTAGCGTCACAATAAGTATTTGACACTAGCCTGAATTGATGTATGGAAAGCCGTATTGACCTTCCGGTGATAGCACTGTAGGACCATAATTTTTCCAGATCACATTTTTCACACACTTGTGAAGAATAAGATCCTATTCTTCACATTTTCAAATGTGACATATGTGTTTGTCCAAAAAGGGGGTTAACAAGAAAATCACATTTTTCACAGATTCTGTCCGTGCCTGTTAGTGTTGCAACGTATTTATGGCATCATCATCATCCTCATCATCATCATCATCATCATCATCATCATCATCATCATCATCATCATCTTGAGGGGCAGATATATAATTATTATTGTTTTGCCTTCGACGTCCGTCCGTACGTCCGTCCGTCCGTGCGTCTGTCTGTCTCCATAACCCCTAGCCAGATTCACGCGAGTGATTGGTACCAAACCTAGTTGTGCATATCGCCTTTGCGTTCTTTTCGCTTAATTTTGTTGTGAATTTCGCCTTTGCGTTCTGTTCGCTTAAGTTTTGTCAGAGTTATGGGAATGTCCTTCGAAATATGTTTATGATGAAAAGAGCGGGAAAGCCTAAAAAACAATTTTCATTTCCCTTTTTTCGTTTACCATTAGACATTCAAGTAAGTATCATTGACATGTGTTTGCATGATAATCCTTCAATAAGATTCGTTTTAGAACGAACTCATACTCTTTTCCGTCAATTACTTCGAACAATGCATCACCCAAGACCACAGATTTATATATCACCCGCTGCAGTGCAAGATATACCCGCAGTTGTCAGTGTGCGTCTCTTGTCAGGCAGAGCCGGAAAAAGTAGCGGACTTCTTCTGGAAACCAGGAACATCATCAAAGACACCAACTGGATAAATGCCTGGTTACGAATGACAATGTGTGGTATCGGGTGGTATGAAATTGTAGATATTTCTACCGCTGAAGAGGTTTTATTTTCATAACCACTGACTGAACAGTAGGGCCAGATGTTCGTAAATGCATTTTTTTTTCATTTCTTGCCCTAACAGTTACTTTTTTCCGTTTTTAGGGTAATGTTTCATGGTTTCACTATTAAATATTGAAATAGATGTATACATTGTATATTTTCCGTTGTAGAAACACATTTATTGAAAGCTCTGGTGGAGCACTTCCCGTCCTTCTTGGTTCTTATCAAATACCCCCGTGTGTCTTGAACATAAATGAACTTCTTAGCTCATAGCGAGCGTTCTGAGCTCATAGTGGGCTATTAGCTTTATTTTATGTCCATCGTTCGTCCATTTTCCACTGCTGGTTTGTTCACACTGTAGAGGCCACATTGTCAAGTAAACGTGATCAAATTTGGCAAAATAATATGTGGTCGCAAGATCTTCGCCAAGTTCGATTATAAGCATAATCGAAATATTAGATCAGGGGTTGTGGCCCTTGAATTTTCAAAATTGACCATATTTATGCCCCCGAAATTTTCAGGGGCATATAGTAATCATACCGTCCGTTCGTCCGTCCGTCCGGATTCTGTCCGTCTGTCCGTCATTCCGCAGTTCGTGTTCGGACTGTACCTTCAAAACCCCTGCATGGATGTTTTATTAACTTGGCACAAGTGATCACCATAACAAGACGATGTGTTGCGCGCAAAACCCAGGTCTTCAAGGTCAAGGTCACACTTGGAGGTCAAAAGTCAAAGTGTGTCCGGTCAATAACTCTGGCATTTATGGACGGATTTCCAAATAACCTGGCACGAGTGCTCACCACAAGGCGATGTGTCGCGCACAAAATCCAGGTCTGTGATCCCAAGGTCAAGGTCACACTTAGAAGTCAAAGGTCAAATCTTGTTCGATCAATAACTTTTGCATGCCTGGACGGATTTTCAAATAACTTGGCACAAGTGCTCACCACAACCAAACGACGTGACGCGCACAAAATCCAGGTCCATGGATCCAAGGTCAAGGTCATACTTAGAGGTCAAAGGACACTTCGGGGGCATTTATCACTTACAGTGATATTATCATGTTTTCCATCTAGCGCCAAATCCTAATCATGTTTGGACAGAATATGTTTGACCATTATACGATTTCGGTCAGGTTCGAGTTTAAACCATTTACTAGACCGTTGTGAAGAGTTGCCTGCCCTTGATTCAGCAAACGTATGTCAAAAAGCTTATCACCAATGGATGGTCATGGGTTCGAGCCCCACTAGCGGCGCTAACGATCTGACTCTTTAAGTGAGAAAGTTGACTGTTTATTACGTGGATGGGAGTCTAGTACCTTCCTTCCCAGGAAATATGGTTAGGTAAACTATCCGCCTGTACATGACTGAAATACTGTTGAAAACGGGCGTTACACTTAGAAAACAAACAAAACAAACAATGTCGTATGTTGACATGTTACACACGGTAGTAACTACATGTGTCACCAATCCTAATCATTCTTGGACTCCTTGTCGATGACTGTCAGATCTTTATAAGTTCAGTTTTCAGCCAGATTGGACCACTGGGTCAAGATGTACGTGCCATTAATTTATCAAAATTTATCAAAGAATGGCCCCCTTTGAAGAAGCGGAGTATATGGCTTTGCACATGGCGTCGGTTTGTAGAACATGTATATTAACTTGAGGAATCCTTAACTTGGTATGCGCGTTGGTCACGCGTATTGATTTTGAAGTCAAATGTCAAGGTCGCGGTGACTGTACAATGGAACGATAGAGAATGGTTGGGTCTACGCTCCTCAAACTTGGTATGGAGGTTAATTATGACCAGTAGTTGATCCCTACGGATTTTGAGATCAGTAGGTCAAAGTTCAAGGTCGCTTCACCTGGGACAAATCAATAACTCGAGAACAGTTGCACCTAGGATCCGTAATTTTGGTATGCAGTTTGGACATGACCAGTAGATAACCCTTTTTAATAATGAGATCATTAGGTCAATATCAAGATGACCTTGGCCAAGAATACATTTTCTATCACTTAAGAACGATTGTGCTGTGATTCTAAAACTTTGTATACATGTTGTCCACGACCAGTAGGGACATGTATGTTTACAAAAATATATTGTACTTGATACATGTATAGCAACATCTCTTTCCTTGTTGGCCAATGTGACCGCTTTAAATAGGGACATCTAGGCTAAACTATGCGGTAACACATGTAGGATTGCTCGATTCCGTGAGTCTGTCCTGTTGGTCCGTTTTCACGTGTCTGCATAACTTCCTCATGCATGATGAGGTGAAGATTTGAACCAAGTTTCATGAAAATCCTACAAGTGGTTTAGGAGATATGGATCGGAGACGAAATCCTGGGCTCGAATCTTTGACCTGCAACCGCAACCTTTAACTTGAGCTGACTCACCTGTTACGTGGGTTCTGCATGTCGCCTCGATGAGGTGAAGATTTGAACCTAGTTTTATGAAAATTCTTCAAGGGGTTTAGGAGCGGACACGAAATATTAGCCAAATCCTGGGCTAGGATATTTGACCTTCATCCGTGACCGTGACCGTGACCTTGAGCCGACGCGCCTGGAACATGGGTTCTGCACGTTTTCTCGATAATAATAATTGTCTATATTTATAGAGGAAAACATGTTTTGCCTACGACCATTCTTACACATGGTGCTCTTGAGTACGGAATGAGACCCGTATTCATTGATTATGGATTTTGGCTCCTACAGCAGGGATTTTGGTCTCTGTTATAGTGATAATTGTTTGATATACATGTATAGAATAATTATTTAATTATTTCCTTTGTTTCCGACCAGTTTTATCATGGACGTGTTCCGAGTGGGGTTCAAATGTACGACCGTCCGATCGCAAGTCCAACGCGCTAACCACTCGGCCACGCCGCGATGAGATGATGGACATACATGCCCGAGTTTCATGAAAATCCTTTCAGGGATTTAGGAGATATGGAGCGGACACGAAATATAATCAAATGTCTTTTAACATCTATGTGTGACCTTGACATTGACCCGAGGCGGTCGAAGCATGCGCTCTGAACATCGCCTTCATATGTGAATATTTGTCCGATGTTATTTTAAAATTCCTCATTTCATTATTATGTTACAGCCCACACACGAAATGCTAACACACGGACATGTACCATACCATAGTGAACATAAATTACAATTTAGTTTGGCACTAGCCGGGATCGAACCCGCACCGCTACGGCGACAGCGCCTAGCAACAACAAATTCGACCACGCTACCAACGGCGCTACCGCAACAACTCCCAAAAAGGTTTCGCAAATTAATATAAGTTAACCCTTTTTGATGGATCAGTTTCTATGGAAACGAACCTAATAGCATACGACTTACGGTAAATACATTTCGGAGTTCATAACCCAGCCATATGTGAAAAATGCGATTCAGATGTAAAAATGCACATTTTTAGTAAAATTGCACATTAATATTAAAATGTGAAAAATGCGATTTCATGTCACATCAAAAACCTTCATCGATCACAAATTTCACAGGAAATGTGAAATATGTGACTGTGTTGTGTGAAAAATGAGATCCCATTCTTCACATCTGTGACGAATAGGATCCTATTCTTCACACGTGTGAAAAATGTGATCTGGGAAAAGTATGGTCCTACATAGCACCTATTGGAAAAGGCGATATCAACAAAGGGTGTTTACAAAGGCAATGCGACACCCCATAATGATGGATGTGTTCAAAATTTAAATTGTTCTACTACTGAACAGTAGGCAGGTAAGTGTACGCACGTAGTCTCATAGAGTTGGTGTGAATCACACTATGTATCGCTTCCGTGTATGTTAAATGGTATAGTTTTATGATTAATCCCGTAATTTGATTCAACTGTCTATATTATTGCATTTTCCTGTCCCTGTGACTTTCGATACAGTGTCCAACCGCTTATGTACATGATGAAAACCACAGAGAATAATGTTTGCATCTGCTAGTTAGACTCTGAAAAGAGAAAAATCGTCCTCGAGTAACCGTTACATTAAAAATGTTGTCGTGGAGACGCCGTGACACTTTCAGGGAGAAACCGAGACATGCATTTTTTTTAAAAACAGTTATTTTTAACCCTATGACAAACAATATAAACTAATTACTATTTTCTATTTTCATTTTTAAGTTTTTATGAATTATGTCATTTTATAAATCGATAAATAAAATGTGGTTTATATAGAAATTGTGCATAAATAGTTAAACATACATAGTTAACTCATATTAACGTATATAAGGATGTATTTCGCGTCAAGAACTCTCTAAAAAGCAAAATGCTTACCATTTTTTATTCAAAATCCACGATTGTAAACAGACATCGTTGAGAATCTTTGACTATTCGTGGCGAAACCGATACCACTGTCGATGAGCAACCGTGACTGGTTTTCGTCGAGAATCCATTTGCGCAGATACCGGGTTTACAGGCTTGAGGATTATACCGCGAAATTGTCAAATTGCCAGTTTATTCAATGCTGCAACTGTTCTACTCGAAATTAGAGGATATTTGGATAAACACGGCTTTGGTTTTCATATATTTTTTTTGTGATGGCAAAACACCGGATTGTCATGGGTGATCACCGGAATGTGATGGCATAACAACGGATTGATATGGCATAACACCAGATTAGGATGGCATAACAGCGGATTGGGATGGCATAACAGCGACTTGGGATGGCATAACAGCATATTGTGATGGCATGACACCGGATTGGGATGACATAACAACATATTGTGATGGCATAACACCAGATTGTGATGGCATAACACCAGACTATGATGGCATAACACCGAATTGTGATGGCATATCAACGGTCGGTGTGGTGTTGGTATAACACCGGGCTATGATGGCATAACACCGGATTGTGATGGCAGAATACAGATAACCACATATCAAAGTGATTGGGGAGAATGACATTGGTGTCTCACTTGATTCCATAAATTGATAAGTTGGTGTGAGAGGTCTTAATATATGAGATGTTTTATTCAGACTTTTGTTTTGTATTGTGTTTAACGTCATTTTCCAGCACATTTTAGGCTATGTTTGGCGGTCGAATGTTTTTGTGGTAGAGGCCACCCACTAATTTCTGGTTAAACCTCTGTATACTGTATAGAATTATATACCTCCCGTCAGCCGTAAGAATCAACACCTCTGGCTTGCAAGTCGAGCGCCCAGTGGGATTCGAACCCACAAGCTCCGTGGCCGAATGGTTAACGACGTTGCGTTGTAAACCTTCGCCTTTCACCGCTGCGGGTTCGAATCCCACTGGGAGCTCGACTTGTGAGGAAGTGTCGGATGGTGCAGGGAAAGTGCGTGGTCTGCCTTCACTACATGTGTTGAAAATGTCGTAAAACACCATACGAACAAATCGCACCCACAAGCAAGCGTGATACTGTCTGGCCACAATACACATGCTATGTTACTGTAGTATTATGTTATAATGTTTCACTGTAAAGCTATCAGAAGTCTATGCTTTAACATACATGTGTGCCATTTTCAATTTTATTTATAACCCATGTAATTGTTGAGGAATTGCGCGTATTTAAGAAGACAATATGCATGCCAGGCGACTTATTTGCCATTGTATATTTCAGAGTAAACATATATAGAGTATATATAGGTCTGTGTTTATTTAAATGATGGAAATCTACAAGTAAATACAAGTAAATAATTGACTCATTCCATAACAGAAGGAAACTCAACTGACAATACCAAATATGAATCGAATCATTTATGAGGCCCTAAAATGTCTAAAAGTTAACAGTTAAGCCAAAACACACACTAAAACAAACAATAATTACAATGTTAACAAGAAGCAAGGCATATGACATCACAAACACAAACGGGTTGACAACAAAACTAGCGCCTTCAACGATCAGTGGCAAAAATAGGCCGCCGGGGTTTAAACTAGTTTCCAGGGTGCACCAAACCCCATTCTTACCCTATTGTCATACAAATCAAATGGGACAGTGTAAAGTAAGCAATCCCCGCCAAGCTATATTTGCTAACAAACTATACAGCATTATTAGACAATATAAGGATAAAACAGAGTTGATCATGTATATATGCAAAAGCCTAGAAAGCCACAAAGCAAGTACTCAGTGACTTTGCAGAAGCCAGAGCAACAAGAGAATAAGCCATTAAGGGTACGACAGAATAAGATTCAAGATAAACATCAAGCGCTACCGTCCTTTGAGGGTTTAGGTAGACGTCATCATAGGGTCCAAAATCTGTCCGGTCATCGCACAAGTCCAATAAAGGATTATAACAGCGGTAACAATATTGAATAAAAATGACGATTAATAATAGTTTTCGTCACGTGATGGAAAACAATACCCTTCAAACGTACAGACGGTTAGTATTTATATACCACTCCATTTCAATTTACATGTCAATCTCTCCCAGAGGCCATTACAATGATCTCTGTCTACGTCTAAGAAAGTAGCCTGCGATCACATGATAATTTGTCAGACCATAGCTAAAATATCAAAATGGCGAACAGAACTTCAACCCCGTGACATCACCAACTATCGGCTGCTGATTGACACGTAAACATTCGAAACAAACACGACTTATTTTCGACATTTTGATATATATTTTAAGTTAGTAATTTAATTTAAGGTGGGTTGTTCAGAGCTATGTGACACAGGAAACGGTAAGCAAAATGCTGTACTGTAACAATATCGGAACGATTTGGTGGTGCGTAAAAGGAATGTTTTGACGGCGGAGTGATATGCCAAAGTACAAACCTTTCTTCTACCGCAATATAATTCTGAATATAATTTACTGTATATTTAAAACATTCAAGCCGAAAAATTGTTTCTTTTGTAATTTAAGCATTTCATATAAAGTTAATTCAGAAAGATATTAGTGCAATCAAGACATTTTGCATTTCCACCGTTTTTCATCGTTTGCCGAGATGATTGGTATTTGACGAGACGTTGACAGAGATGTATGTGTATGCAAGGAACGACAACTCTGGGTAGTGATTGTTTACATATGTTAGCTGGCGACGGCCGGAATAAACAATAGTAAATATAATTATATAACTAGCTGGAATTTAAATAATAATTGAACGTTTTTCTTTTTTCCATGTTTATTTGCAATAGTGTTACAACAGCTATTTTGTATTTATAAATATTCTACTATATGTGCATCTATATATATGAAAATTATTATTAAAAGTTCAATGAGAATGAAATTAGCTTTATTAAAGCGCAATTCTGTTATACTTTTAAAACGTTTATACATGAATATGAAATATTATTTTTAAATCAAAGAGTAATAAAAGGTACACACGGTAATACCGAAGTCTTTGTCTCACATTAAATGTCTGCAGCATCTTGATTTATTTAAACACATACATTTTAACTTAAAATTGCACGTGATTATTTAATATTTGGGCGAATAGAAGTTCTATTGTATACGTGTGTTAATAATTAATGACGTATTGTACTCACCAGTTCAGAATATGCCAAATTATTACTGGCTCATTTTGGATTACCAGCCCCAATCGCTGTAGCCTTAAAGTAGATAGGGGCGTGATAGGTGTTCCACCTCACATTACCTCTCATGAACAGACTCAGTAAATTTGAGTCGGCTCCTTTTTTTATTGTTTGTGTTTTTTGTCCCGAAGGGATCCCCTTTTCAGTATTTATTGCACATATTCATATTGTGTAGATAACTTGAATAGCGAACTGCTGCGATTGTTTTAAGAATCAATAATGTCGTCTGTCCCTTTAGGATAGAACGGAAGTGAACGTCATAGATTAATGTTTCAGGGGCCTACTATCCTTTATTTCGATGACCTTTTTTCAGAGACACTGATACCTTTGTAAACATACGAAGGATATCAAATTGAAATTATTTTACAATTACTGTAACCAGTGTTCAACAAATCTACCACTAAGTATTTGGAGTGTTTGAAATCGACCCTATGTTTTCAGCTGCAAATCAGCTTTTGGATGGTACTTCTTTTATGTTTTGGCAACACCTTAACAGTCGCGACCCGAAACATTGTTTTCATCATTTTCAGGCTGAACTATGTTCTTCCCGACATTAACATCATTTCAAAGATTGGATGATTTTTTGTTGAAATCCTTTCTTTAAAAACAATTGAAATTAATTTCAACGATTTTTTGAAATTCTTTGAAAACCGATATTATTTCTCCAAAATATTTCAAACTTGTGACATAGATTGGTGTATTTCCACTTAAACGCGTTTGATCGAAGTATAAATTAATGTTTTAAATATCTTTATAATTATATTTGAAGTTTGAGCTATTTCAAATGTGCTTCCTAGTTTAAAGCAGTTTAATGTAAAATATGGTAAATAATAACGTATCTAAACATGACAACAACAATGCATCAATTTAGGCGACTACAAGATGAAGGAGGTGTTAAGGTAGGTGTGGCCGAACAGGGCGATACAGGAATCGAAGATATGTTTGTATCCGTATATGTTTTAAAACAATCCGCATTAAACAACCCTGAGTGGGACATGAATTAAACTTCATAGAAACACAGGACCAAATAATGTAATGACAGATCATATAAATGTCACAGAGATATAAAATAATATGTAATCTTTATATTTGAGTGAAGGTCATTTGAAGGTCAAGTAGGGGTGAATGCCAGTTAAAGGTCAATTACTAGTAATCAACATTCAAATGCAATCAATCAGTCAATGTGGCTGATGTACATTTGTTGCATTTTATCTGAAAATCAGGCCACAGTCCTAATAAAAAAGATCTGGGCCCAGATGTTCAAAAATCGGTTACCTTAACTGAGCGTTGTCAACGTTTCAAATCTCTCTGAATTACCGATAAATGAAAATCTCTCTGAATTACCGATAAATGAAAATCTTTACCAGAAATTGAGCATGTGAACGCATTAGGTTAAGAACAAATGCAGATTAAAAATGTTTAGTAGTGCAAAACATACTTTTGTGAGAAAATGTACTTGAAAGTTTACTCTAACCAAGGATTAAGCTAACCGATCTTTGAACAACAGGACCCTGGGGTGTACTTCAATTATCATAGGTGTAATGGTTGTTATTGGGGTGTAAACAAATCCTAATTTTGGTATTTCCTTTCTCTAAATATTTTATAACCTTCATACGTCCTGTCAATACATAAACTTAACACACATAAAATTCGAAAAAAATATCTCACAAGGTACTGTATCCCTTAAACTTGCTTAGTTTATTGCTTAAAATTACCATAAAATTAGATACTATTTAGTGAAATTGCTCATTTTAGGTCACGGACTGCCTTTATCTCGATCTGTGTTTATAGACTCAATACATTTGACTAGATATAGTTTGACAGACTTGAACATTAGCCCTAGGAATTGGGTGTTTTGTAAATAAAATCGATTGAAAATGATTATTAAATATCTTATAAATAGTCTATATACCACTGATTTATTCCTGTGGGAGAACATTAGAAGATCAACATTTATGGACACGTCATCCTGAATAGAAAATAGTAGTGGTTGGACGCTAAAAGGGCAATGCATGCATGGTATTTAGGGACACGAATTAACTTTCCTTTGGATTTTATCCATTCAAGAATATACATTCTTGGACGGGGGTTATATTACGCCGTATGTTAGGTGTGGAGTCTACACATGTCTTACGTGAGTGAAAATGTAAATAATATGATAAATTATCTGTATGAATTATGTTGCTCTTTATATTATTTTATATTTAAAACAAGAACTGACACGTTTTTTTCAGACATCGTACGTATAGGCCGCATCTTGATCAGAGCTAGTTACTATTAGATGTGGGTATTGTACACAGTATGTGTTTGATACTGTGTTTGGTTTGCCGGTTTGAATATTTTTTAACATAGCAATCAACTCCAAATACCTAGAGATAAACTCATACATTCAAACACACGACAGTTTAAATGGTGAGTATATACATTATATTATTTATTTCATATTCTGGTAATAAGAAAAGTATTGCACTTGAGAAAATGCACGACATATATAATGTCTATCTAGGTTACATTGCACCATTGCGTTTGTGCTTCCGTGGTGTAAAGTCAAATAGTGCCTAATAAAAAACGTTTCCCTGCCTTACTAGTGATACAAAATGCATACTTTTGATTGCTTTTTGTTATTATTACCTATAATTCATCCAAATGATGTATTATGAACACCGATTATGTGTTTGTTTGAGATATTTTATTATAATTGACATAGACAGTAAAGCGAAAGTAGAAATAGGGTAAATCTATCTGTGACGTGTCAAAATAAAACGTGACGTCATCCAACAGATTGGCTTGTTCTTACATGATACATGATCCCCTGTTTTTATTGCATTTTTATATTGGCGGACGCTCGATCGTTTGATTGATATGTGTTTTAAAATTTTCTACGGAGAAAAATGCGCAGTTTTTGTCTCTTGACATACATTCGTCCTATATAAAACAAAGAAGGAAAATCAATGGTGCAATGTAACCTCTATCTGAGATTCTATCATTCCCCAAAGCTGCTGCTTGATTTCAAGGCAGATACAACACATAAGGCGATGCTAGCTGTATTCAAATCTGAAGTATGAACATTAACATTGAGAGATTTTCGAATGCTCACATAAAGATTCTTAAAATATCCACACAGAAAGCGGGTTCAGCTTTGTAAATGTGTAATTCTAAGGCATATAGTACAGTATAGTTCTTCCACTATGCATTACAATACTCACTTAACAATGTGAAGTAGTTGATAGTTATGTGTGTATAAACCTAAGGCATATTGCTTTTTGGACTGTTAAGACAAAATTCAACTAGTACGTAAATACAATGTATATCACTGAACCATACATTTTTAGTGGTAAATAAAAATATCTTACTTTTCAAAATTAGTTGAGAAATAAACATTTTATATGCAAAAGTTAGTTTTGATATGGCCTTTTCAAAGAAAATTGTGCTGCGTCAAAAATTTGAAAATATATTTTTTTAGAATTTCTATCCAAAAATGATTTTAATGTGTTGAATAAATGTAAATGAAAACACTGAAAGTTTTATAGCAAAATATTAAGGCTAACTAAAGTTATTTGAGATTATTTGATTTTCTGCTGTCCCATCAACAAGGAATTTACATGGAACATGCCCCACCAAAAAAACATTTGGCTGTAAAGTATTTATTTCTCAACCGATTTTCAAACTCAGGTAGGCCTGTTTTATTTACCACTAACAATTCCAGTTCCAATGATATATAATGTATTAACCCATTTTAAAAACTGCTCAAGTTAATGCTGAAAAACCTTTGGCTGAAACAAGCGCCCCAAACAATAGGCGCCTCGTCGATCAGCCTGCAATGTCACACTAGAACACAGACAAGCAGATGATGTATTGGTAGTTCTAGATTAACGTATGTCAACTACGAAAAAGCATAATGAAAACATAGATACACATCTTAATGATAACTTTCTTTCTTGCGATCGTCATACTCATTTCTTGCCACCCCAAGTATGTCCTCTCAGCACCTTTTTAATGAAATCTGAAATATTAAAACAGGACTGAATACAACTTTACAAATTATACTTTATAAACATAAACAGGTACACGATACATGTGGAAATGAAATTAGATGGTGATATTTTACTTCGCATGGTTTCAAGATTTGTATCGGAATGAGGACACTCAACGTTGCTCATTTGCATAATGTCAATTAAACTAAACAACTTTAAAATGACCAGTTTGTCTTCCCAGTTACATACATTTCTTAATAGTTCAGGCAGACTTTGTGCCCCGTAGTTTCCCAAAACACCAATACTTTCGTATATGACCAGTTTGTCTTTATATAGCATAGTAGTATAGTATTTGAGGTTGTTTTTTATTATATCCTTCGTCATTTAGTGTGCCTTTAATGTTGCCGACCTGTGTGACTATATTAACTATATTTAGTTTAAACATTTATTTTACATCGATTTTAACCAAAGCTCTATTAACTTATTTGAATCACTCTCGATGTCTTCCTGGGTAGAACCAGTACTAAGCAATGCAAGACTTTTGGATCATGGGTCCAACGCTCTACCACTAGACCACAGCGCTCCACGAATAAGAGATAACTATATTGTTACCGTCTCTAACAATACAATGATCACTGTATTATGTACCATCATAAAAATCATCGTAAACTGCTATAACACGTGTATGGTGCGTTGTTTAAACAAGCCATGTACGGGGCGTTGTTTACACAAGCCATGTACGGGCGTTGATTGCCACAAGCCATGTACGACGGGGCGTTGTTTACACGAGCCATGTACGGGGCATTGTTTACACGAGCAATGTACGGGGCGTTGCTTACACAATCCATGTACGGGCGCTGCTTACACAAGCCATGTACGGAGCATTGTTTACACAAGCTATGTACGAGGCATTGTTAGCCATGTACGGTGTGTTGTTTACACAAGCCATGTACGGGGCGGTGTTTAAACCAACCGGGATTCTGACGTGTTGACACAAAACGGCGTCGTGCAAACACTACATTTACTTTTATTAGGAAAGTGTTACAGAAACCTAATTTTAGCAGAACAGTCAAGCAGAATGAGAAAACTTTAGTAGCGACAACTTATTTGTATTCAGTCATCAGAACATGATTACAAGGTAGATACTTTGTATATGCCTCCGTTTTATTTCGTGTCAATTAAAATGTTACGTTACTTCGTATTTGCTGTTACCTATCATATCTCTTACCTTCGTATTTCAGGTTGCCTTCTAGGTCTGGTTGCGTGTCAGTGTCCGTCATGATAAGGTCTGTATCTGCGTCAGACAAACGCTCTCCTGTAAAACACATATTAATAAATACTGAAAAGGGGATCCCTTGGAAGCAACAAACACAAACAAGAGAGAAAAGTAGTAGTCTCGGTTAACTTGAGTCTGTTCATGAGAGGCAATTTAAATTGCAACGCCTCCAACACACCTTAGCAATGGCTTAATCGGAATTCTACTTTAAATGGCATACATTATTATATAAATACTGAAAATGGGATCCCTTGGAAGCAACAAACACAAACAAGAGACAAAAGTAGCAGACTCGGTTTTATTGAGCTTGTTCATAAGAGGTAATGTAAAGTGCAACCCCTCCCACGCCTCCTAGCACCGGCTTAAGCGATATTTTACTTTAAAGCCACAAATATTGGGCTTGATGATCCCAAAGGACAGCACTAAACAAACGCTAGTGTGAATGTCAATAAATACTGAAAATGCGATCCCTTGGAAGCAACAAACACAAACAAGAGATAAAAGTAGCAGACTCGGTTTTATTGAGTCTGTTCATGAGAGGTAATGTAAAGTGCAACCCCTCCCACGCCTCCTACCACCGGCTTAAGCGGAATTCAACTTTAAAATCACAAATAGTGGGCTTGATGATCCCAATGGATCAGTAAGTAATAACACTACTGATTTCTAGTCGGAGTGACTTTTTACGGTCTCCACACAGCACTTAACAAACTTAGCATTATTTATGTCCGCATCTGCCATTTTCCCAAACGCCTCACATTCGAGAATAACTATAGCGGAGAGTGCGTGTGGCAGGTTTGGGAACGCTTCAACATTTGGGAATAAAGTATAGTAACACAGTCAGGAAGCTTCAACATTTGGGAATAAAGTATAGTAACACAGTCAGGAAGCTTCAACATTTGGGAATAAAGTACAGTAACACAGTCAGGAAGCTTCAACATTTGGGAATAAAGTATAGTAACACAATCAGGAAGCTTCAACATTTGGGAATAAAGTATAGTAACACAGTCGGGAAGCTTCAACATTTGGGAATAAAGTACAGTAACACAGTCAGGAACGCTTCAACATTTGGGAATAAAGTACAGTAACACAGTCAGGAACGCTTCAACATTTGGGAATAAAGTACAGTAACACAGTCAGGAACGCTTCAATATTTGGGAATAAAGTATAGTAACACAGTCAGGAAGCTTCAACATTTGGGGAAAAAAATATCTGTGGTGCTGCTAGGCCACACTATTTGCGAATAAAGAATAGTAACTCAGTCAAATAGCTGTGGTGCTGCAAGAATATTTACACAGGCAAACAGATGTGGTGCTGCAAGGCCACACTATATGGGAATACAGAACAGTAACACAGTCCAATAGATGTGGTGCTGCAAGGCCACACTGTATGGGAATAAATAAAAGTAACACAGTCAAACAGCTGTGGTGTTGCAAGGTCAAACTATATGGGAATAAAGAATCGTAACACAGTCAAACGGCTGTGGTGCTGCAAGGCCAAACTATATGGGAATAAAGAATAGTAACACAGTCACATAGCCGTGGTGCTGCAAGGCCACATTATATGGGAATAAAGAACAGTAACACAGTCAAATAGCTGTGGTGTTGCA
This sequence comes from Cyrtodaria siliqua, assembly GCA_037043455.1. Taxonomy (NCBI): domain Eukaryota; kingdom Metazoa; phylum Mollusca; class Bivalvia; order Adapedonta; family Hiatellidae; genus Cyrtodaria; species Cyrtodaria siliqua. The sequence continues at coordinate 80,981 of JAWPHD010008787.1, forward strand.
ATGCGACATTATATGGGAATAAAGAACAGTAACACAGTCAAATATCTGCGGTGTTGCAATGCGACATTATATGGGAATAAAGAACAGTAACACAGTCAAATAGCTGTGGTGCAGCAAGGCCACACTATATGGGAATAAAGAACAGTAATACAGTCAAATAGCTGTGGTGCTGAAAGGCCACACTGTATGGGAATAAATAAAAATAACACAGTCAAACAGCTGTGGAGCTATAAGGCCACACTACATGGGAATAAAGAATCGTAACACAGTCAAACAGCTGTGGTGCTGCAAGGCCAAACTATATGGGAATAAAGAACAGTAACACAGTCAAATAGCTGTTGTGCTGCAAGGCCACACTATATGGGAATAAAGAACAGTAACACATTGAAATAAATATCTGCGGTGCTGCAAGGCCACACTGTATGGGAATAAAGGATAGTAACACAGTCAAACAGCTGTGAAGCCGCAAGGCCACACTATATGGGAATAAAGAATAGTAACACACTGAAATATCTGTGGTGCTGCAAGGCCACACTATATGGGAATAAAGGATAGTAACACAGTCAAATAGCTGTGGTGCTGCAATAATATTAACACAGTCAAATAACTTTGGTGCTGGAAAATATACAGGAAAATGGTCGTCATAGCAACATAGCTTAGGCGAAAACAACCAATAAACATAATCAATACGTCTTCAAATACTATAGGCAACATTGAAAGGCATAGATTTGAACTAAAAAAACACAAATTGTATGCTAATGCATGCGACATAACACACATAAGAATGAAAATATAAAGCTCGTACTTTATATTTAAAATCATAATCCATATAAATCCAAGTAATATATTTGATAAACATATGTATGTATGATAATTAAACAGCGACATAAGCGACCTCATAAACGGGGTAAATATTAGGGAATAATTATTAAATGTGTTTCTACGGAGAGTACATGTTTACTTCAGATCAATTTATTATCACGAATGCTATAGAACTAAAGTCAGCAAATACATGGAAATGTATGTATATGCTGCACACTGAAAAACCGCTTACATCAATAGCATTCATAAAAGAAAATGGTAGCGGTGTTTATAATTGATACGCAGGTTGATTATTGAAATATAAAGTTATAGTTTTGGTGAATTGTCTGTGTTAATTTAAAAGTCGTGTGATATGTAATGAGGTTTATATGAAGCGGAATTTCTTTTAAAAGGAGCGATTGTTTCAGTTATAGTGCATGATTGTATTGTGTTATACTAGCCGAAGTAGTCGAAGCGGGCGATGCCTGTGTATTGATACCATCTTTTACAATACCGAAATCTTTATGAACCGCGTTCAAGTCAGTTCTCGGTTTCAATTCAGCAGAGTTCTAAACGAATTAGCCACTCCCAAATCGCGTCAATAAAGTCAGTTTGTTTGTTTGTTTGTATGGTGTCATTTTAAACACATGTAGGGTTATATATGACGGTCGACTTTTTGTGGTGGAGGCAGACCAGCCAACCTTTCCTGGGTAGAACCAGTACTACACCTCCCGCCATCCGTAAGAATCGACATTTCAAGTCGAGCTCCCAGTGATATTCGAAACCGTAGCGTCGACAGGCAAGAAACTTTACAAGTCAAGACCCTTTACCGCAAAGCAAGATAATATACCTTGTGTTATATTGGTGTGCTTTACTTTTTTAAATAGGGATTGTTTAGCTTTAACTAAGGATTTAAAAATCAGTTTTTAATTTAATATCTTTACTAAACCATACCCTAACCCATACCTTAACCCTAACCCATACTTACCCATGGATATGAGCATGTAGTTCATTTTTCCTGCGGTGATGTAGCCATAACCCTAACTCATACTTACCCATGGATGGGGTGAACATGTAGTTCATTTCTCCCACGCGGTGATGTAGCACAAACACTAACCCATGCTTACCGATGGATGTGAGCATGTAACTCATTTCTCCTGCAGCCCAAACCCTAACTCATACTTACCCATGGATGGGGAGAACATGTTGTTCATTTCTCCTGCGCGGTGATATAGCCCAAACCCTAACCCATACTTACCCATGGATGGAGTGAACATGTAGTTCATTTCTCCTGCGGTGATGTAACCCAAACCCTAACTCATACTTACCCATGGATTGGGAGAACATGTTGTTCATTTCTCCTACGCGGTGATATAGCCCAAACACTAACCCATACTTACCCATGGATGTGGTGAGCATTTATTTCATTTCTGCTGCGGTGATGTAGCCCAAACCATAACCCATACTTACCCATGGATGGTGTGAACATGTAGTTCATTTCTCCTACGCGGTGATGTAGCCCAAACCCTAACTCATACTTTACCATAGATGGTGTAAACAGGTAGTTCATTTCTCCTACTTGGTGATGTAGCCCAAACACTAACCCATACTTACCCATGGATGTGAGCATGTAGTTCATTTCTCCTGCGGTAATGTAGCCCATTCCTTCTCTATCGAATGACTTGAAAGCCTCGCAGAATTCGGCATAGGTACCGGTGTCTTCAATCTTTAATAGGGACTTTACAATGGGCAGGAATTCTTCGAAACTGAACTGTTTCTCCCCTATAATAACGCAACGCATGTAATGACATATTTTGTTGTTGTTGTTGTATACTGGTGGAAAATCTGTTGTACAAACTCTAGAGAGAGGTTATTGATGTTCAACACCTCGGAGAACATCAGAGAACAATGTAAATTGCTCTTACAATGAAATGGAATATATTTAAATTTCAAACTATGGATTAATTATTTCGGTTGCATCAGGAAAATAAATAGTATCCACATAGTTCAATATTGTATTTACTTTTTAGTAACGTGCTTAACACTTTTCATATCACAGGTATTTTAAGAACCCCTTAACAAAACTATGCTTTTAATCGGCACAAATATATGACCTGAACATCTGGAAAGAGTTTTAATAAACGGTTTTGCAGTGTAATTTTGCCGTTATTTGACGGGTTAGTTTCTTTAAACTTGACCTAAACCTCCAAACATTATGGAAGATAAAAAAAGCATATACCTGGTTTTTCGGTACCTCCGAGCTTCTTTGTGGTCTGAATAGTGGGATTCATGCCTAAACATCGGAGGAGGTCGCCAACCTTCTCGGCGCCGATAAGGCCATCACGACCGTCCCAGAAGTCGAAGAGGTCGAACACTTCTCGCACGTCTGAAATGACAGGCATGGTTGTTGATATGTATAGTTGAGATGAGGCGGTCGTCATATCCACCGTTTAGGTCGAACCGACCGGACAGTTCCATAAAATCAGGAATGATAATTAAATGCAGTTTAAAGTTCAAAATTTCAAATCTAATCTAATCTTCGGGGATCAAACAAATGACGATGAGCCTTCATACAGTCTACACCGTGATGCTGAAGCATTGTGGCCAGTCAAGAAGAATTGATTTGGGGTTTTAAGGCGCACCAACACATGAAAGGTTATATGGCGCCTAACAGGAATGAACATGCCAGGCTCATCCTCCGTGTACATCGAGATAAAATATGGAGAACGGGCATAGAACCTTCTCACCCTGAACTGCAGAGTTGCTGCAAATTCTAGTGTAGACACTCCATTTACGCTGGAGCCACGTTATTGTTTTTCTGCCACTGCTGTAGTTGGCACCTGAAACAATGCAGGGGTCATGATGAAGACCTTTAATGAGCATGAACAAAAAATGATAAAATGAACATGAATTTGGGGGTGGTTCTACCCCTCTGCCTTCCCCTCCAACGGGATCTGCAGCCCCGGTACCACACGGGGCCAGCCAAGGAGAAACAAGACGTTCGTATTTATTATTACCAGTCTCCCAAGGCACGTTATTGTTGGTACTAAATGTATAACAACGAGAATATAATGTAACTATAAGAATTGATTCGAAAATAATCGGCGTTTTTTGCGAATTTTGAACGCCGGTAGTGAATGGCAAAAGCGCTGCGTTTCATGGCATTTGCCATTCAATACTGGCCCTCAAAACCACTTAACCGCCGAAAATGATCGAATCTATTCTTGAACAACATTAAAATGATCGTTTGCAAGAAGATGTAGACATTTATATTAATACCAGTATAATGTCCGGTAGCTATGGTGTTGATGTTTTATCATCATCACTGTTACATGCAGAGGGGTAGGATCCCGCCCCCGCACCCCCTCCCGCCCCCAACCCCATTCATATTCATTTTGTCATTTCCTATCCTGCTCATTCAATGTCTTTATCATGACATAACACGTGGAAACGTGGCTCCATCGTAAATGGAGTGTCTACTATAGACTTTGCAGCAACTCTGCATTTCTGCAGGTAAGAAGGTTCTAGACCCATTCTCCATATTTTATCTAGATGTAAATGGAGGATGAGCCTGGCACGTTCATTCCTGTTAGGCACCATATAACCTTTCATGTGTTGGTGCGCCTTAAAATCCAATTCAATTCAATTCATATAGAACATTTTGCAGATACGAGGGCTCAGTTCGAAACTATCATATCTAGTGCGCTATGTAATATTTACAGCATTATTTTTCGACTATACGCGATTTATACAGCTTCTCGAGAGTCGCAGCCCCGAGGTTGGAGTATACATCTCTTATACCAATTTATACTTGTTCTCAAGGGCCGTTGGCCCGAGGTTTGAGTATAAATCGCTTATACCGATTTATAATGCTTCTCCAGGGTCGCAGGCCCGAGGTTGGAGTATAAATCGCTTATACCAATTTATACTTGTTCTCGAGGGCCGTAGGCCCGAGGTTGGAGTATAAATCATTTATACCGATTTATATATACTGCTTCTCGAGGGTCGCAGCCCGAGGTTGGAGTATAAATCGCTTATACCGATTTATATAGTTTATTCAACAAATACAGTAGACCATTTGGTCCATGAGTATACAGATACACAAACAATTTTCAATTGCAGAGGTCGATGGCGGTAACAAATTAAACAATTATATAGTATCAAATTTTGTACAATATACTAACATTCTAAATCAGTTTTAATTATGCTATTTCTAACAGTATAACTTTTACTATAAACAATTGTTTAAAAGAGAAACATTCTTCAAATCCACGTGTCACATGCAGTAATATTGTTGTTAGAGTACCTCTTGGGAGAGTACTAGTATTTATTGATTGTAATATATGCCATTTCGAATTTTAAAACCATCAAATACATAAGTAGCCAAATACTTTACAGTAGTAAGCTTTTCTGATATCAACAGTTCTATAAATTTGGGGAATATTTGGTCTTTGCCAATCGTATCGATTGATAAGTTTTATTCTTAGTTTTTTATATAAAGTACATTCCAATATAAAATGGTATTCGTCTTCTAGAACGTCACATATATATATACTGCTTCTCGAGGGTCGCAGGCCCGAGGTTAGAGTATAACTCGCTTATACCGATTTATATATACTGCCTCTCGAGGGTCGCAGGCCCGAGGTTGGCGTATAAATCGCTTATACCGATTTATACTTGTTCTCGAGGGCCTTAGGATTTATACTTGTTATCGAGGGATGTAGGCCCGAGGTTGGAGTATAAATCGCTTATACCGTATAAATCGCTTATACCGATTTATACTGCTTGTCGAGGGTCGCAGGCAGGAGAAATCTATGCTATAAATCTCTTGTACCATAGCTCTAATGATCGTTTTTACAAACGTATTTATTAATTATTGCACGGGGCTTCATGTTTATGACACGGGTCTTCATGTTTATGACACGGGTCTTCATGTTTATGACACGGGTCTTCAGGTTTATGACACGGGTCTAGGGTCTTCATGTTTATGACACGGGTCTTCAGTTTTATGACACGGGTCTTCATGTTTATGACACGGGTCTTCAGGTTTTTGACAAATATTTTATATGCAGGAACTTAGGAACACCATTAAGGCTATGATACAATTATATATATTATTACAGAAGTTTTGCGTTCACAGTTCGGGATGTATGCTTGCAAGTGTATCTAGAAAGCCATGTCAAAAAAAATCGCATTATTATACTGTAATAAATATCCATTTCAGAGAAAGCATAGTGCTGTGTATTTATATTTATTAATTAGAAAACGCAAGCACAAAAGAAAAGCAAATGAACAAAAGTGCTGTGTCTGGTGCAACTATCGTTGATTTATTAGGAATCCGTCTAATTAAATGCAATTTACATTTTCACTTGCCAATTATAATATAATTATTAACCAAGTTCTTATTACAAAGAGTTAGTTTTTTTATGCAAAAACACAATGTTACATGGGATGTGTTTTACCGATTTAGATTTTATAAATGATTGTGTAATGACATCATGGTTAATTTGTTTGTTTGTGTTTTAAATCATTTTCAACACATTTACAATACATGTAAGGTTATATGACGGTTTTTTTTTCGTGGTGGAGGCAGACCACTCACTTTCCTGGGTAGAACCGGTACTGTACACCTCCCGCCATCCGTAAGAATCGACACTTTCTCACTTACAAGCCGAGCTCCTAGTGGGATTCGAACCCGTAGCGATGGAGCTGTAGCGACGGGAGGCTAGAAGGTTTACAACGTAACGTCGTTAACTCCTAGTCCACGGAAGTTTGTATTACAATATAGTAGTTTGTTGAGGACATGTAATCTGTTGATCTTTAAATGATAGCAGCTGCAACTGAACTAATCTACTTAGTTTTAAAATACATTAACCCACGTATCTTCCACTCACATGATTTGTGATCAGTATCTTGCATTTTTATCAATTAACCATGGTAACAGTAAAACCAAACAAACCGTGTATACAACAGTGTACTTTTAAAAGCACAGTAAACATCAGACAAGCAGTATTAAGTTATCTGGCAGTGGTGGTGATACAAACAATCAATCAAGATATTCTGTGTAGAATTGCATATTATATTTTTGGTAGTCCATTATGTTTCCTTAAACCGGGAGGTATTTACTACTTATCGTATTATTGAGACAAAAGCCCTCATTTACAAATAGTGTTTAATTGTTTGATTTCATGAACCTTGTTCTTTTAATATGCTCAAACGCTTACTAGAAGCTCATTTACATAAAATATTAACACAATTTATGAACGCTAAAATCATAGAGAATGTCTTTCTGGTGTTTTACGTCATTTTAGCACATGTTAGGCTATATATGAGGGTCGATTATTTTTGTGGTTGAAGCAGACCGCCCACTTATTCCTGGGTAGAACCAGTACTGTATACCTCCTGCCATCCGTAAGAATCGACATTTTTTCAATTACAAATTGAGACAACGCCATGAAACAACACACAATGGGATATCAATGTGTTTGCATGTCGAAGAAAAAGGTAAAACTGTCTGAGAATGAGACGACCGTTATACATCATTACCCTTGATAGACAAACATTATGTTCAAATTGTGTTTTGACGATGAATCAAGTTTTCGAGAATGTTTCTGCAAACATTCCAGAAATATTCGATATACTGTTGATAACAACACGCTGTTATAGCAGCAGCTATACTGTCTATTTGCGCATAATAATTGTAAAATTAAGCTGTTAAAAATTGAAATGCAACGGTGGTAAATGCTTTTTAAATTATTTTCTTTTAATTAAAACCAAATGTGTCATATAAACTCATTGTCTATTTGGGCGAATTTTTTTTGTAGAATAAAGAATACATTTTCGAGTCAAACATTAAGAAAACAGTTGTTATATAAATGTCCACTGAGAGAAAAAACAAACAAATGTGCACCAAATAGATATAATTTCAAGAAATAAGTAGAATAGTACTAACAGCGTTGTAAAGCTCTCTGGGATGCATCTTTGTACAGATAGACTATTTTAAAATGCCGATTATGCAAAAGCTATCACAATATTTAAAGCAAAATAACCATACATTACTCGTATTATTGTAACTATTTTCAAAAGCTAAGAGTTTTTAGTAAGAATATTTCGAAGGCCATGATACAACATGTATACAATATTTCATAAAAAGTTGAATTTTTTCCTTCGAAAGTAGATATAAAAGTGGAAATGGAAATGTCCGGACATCGCACAATCAAAACGGAAAGCATAGTGGCGAACTGTAGCAATGCAGAATTCAGTCAAAACCTAAAAGGGCTGACACACAGCGTTACGTGTCTGCACTCACGAACGCATTTGCGCGCATTAACAAGTCAGAAAACGCACACAAATGGAATGTAAACGCATCCGCCAATGGAGTGCACGTCGAACATTATGCAACGCAAAATAAACGCAAAAGGAATGCATTCTTGTGGGTATGTCCTAACACACTATTAATCTAAAATATTATATTAATGAAGTATTAATGTGTTTGCCTTTTTAGCAACAATGTATATACATTGGGAAATGCTATTTTATAACTCGATTTTACATTTTCATTTATATCTATTACTTCACCTATTTCAGGAAGTGACGTGTAATATAGTATTACGGTCACACTAATTAGTTCCTAAATATTTCTGTACAATTTTAAAATGTGTAGGTATTTTTGAGATTGTGCCAGCAGAATATGCCAGAACATCTTTTACTGAAACAACGTATATTATCAATAGTTTAAAAAAATGCACTGACCTCCTCAGTTTTGGGGCAAGGATACCTGATTAATTAATTCATTGTTTTTGAAAACTAAAATGCACCTAAATAGAAGTGAGCTGTAACATGGAACAACTAACTTCTATAATATGATAATTACATTGTCCTTTCCAGTAAACATATGCCATGTAATAACAAGGTAGATCTATATATTGAAGGCTATAGTTTATCGATGTTTATCTCACAACATAAACAACACCAGAAACGTGATTAGATCAGGAAACATGCGTCAATATTGAATTTATTTGCTTTAAGGAGAACATTTATTAACGTGAAACATGTTAAAACAGTTTGCGCAAACATACCTGTGCCGATACAAACACACCTTTGCCGATACAAACACACCTATGCCGATAATACACACCTGTGTCGATACAAACATACCTGTGCCGATACAAACACACTTGTGCCGATACAAACATACCTGTGCCGATACAAATACACCTGTGCCGATTTAATATCATTTGGTAGAGGCATATTTTCAACACACATTTTGTATAATTTAGTTCATAGTTTGATTTGAAATGTTTTGAAAATTATACTCTTCGATAAATGTCATGTTTAAATGAAACAACAATATAAAACAATCATTTACTCACCACATATCTCAGATAATCTTTAAGTTATATTGATACAGTATTGCAAATGCCTTCTCTGATAATTTTTCATTTAAAAACAACTCCACACACTATTTTACAACTCGAAGCAAAATGTGAAACAACAGCAGATTATTAATAAATGATATCTCGTGTTGTTGCTTAAATTTCTATGTGTTTATCTTTCCAGTTTGTCACGTACATTGCAGAATTAATTAACTTGCCTTGAAAACGAAAGTTGCTTTACACTGATTTATATCGTGACCATCTTATTTATGAAATGTTCTCACCCTGTTCATCAAGAAACTTAACTTTATGATTAATTATAAGCTTCATGGCCATGTCAGCATTACATTATTAATAAAATTGTTCAACGTCATGCAAATGATTGCGTATACAGGGGCATATCTAGATAGGGGTGTCGCGGCGCATGCTCCCTCCGAAAGAGATTTTTTTCTAGATCGTCTGTGGTGCATTCTAGGGGTATTTCAACAGCAATATCAAGCCAATTTTGCCTCTGAAAATACGTTTTTGGACTTTTTAATATTTCATTTTTTCAGGTCAATGTGTAGGCAACTATCTTGGACTATACATGGATGCAGGCCGAATTTAGGATTAGTTGGATGCAGTGATGGCATTATATTCACCCTTTTCCATAAATCCTAGCTATGATATTCATTAACTTGCTTTCTTGCTTACTGGATTATAAGAATCTTTCATGGGTATCCGGTGAAGATAGGGAATTCCAACCCGAGGTATAAGTGTTTTTATCGGAACTGTCTGCCGAGGTTCCGATTAAAACACTTATACCGAGGGTTGGAATTCCCAATCTGAACCGAATACTCGTGATTCTTTTTCTTGCATATCAGAGACATGTTGTGCGTCGACGACGCCAGCTACTAGCGTTTTGCATGTTTTCCTGCATACCTGTTGGCGCGCGTGAATTTATCTCGACGCTAGGGTGAGATGGAAATATCTAGCCCCGGTAAAATGACGGATATCCTTGTCCGGTATGCAAGAAAAGGTGATCCGTGTTTTGCATGGATGCTGGAAAGTCCGATCTTAAGCATGGGGGAAGATAAAAGTCACGCGATGATATAATCAATGACAATTGCATGATGCCATTGTGTAAATAAATATGTAAAACTGTAGCAGTTGGCGACGTCAGCTTGCAGAATATAAATGGTTGGCAAGAAAAAAGAATCAATCATGGGTATTCGGTCCAGATAGGGAAATGCCAACACTCGGTATAACTGTTATACCTCGGGTTGGAAATCCCTATTTTCACCGGCTACCCATGAAAGATTCTTATAATAATCGTGTTATCGCAGTTCACTTTCTCTTTTTTTAAATTTCTTTTTGTTTCTGCCACCACGATTACGCGAACAAGATGGAACAATGCATACCTAATCCTTCGATCCCAGCGTATGTCTTTCGCACTGCAACTAAATTTGATACTGTGTATTTCAAAAATAGGTCATTAACCTTTTCTTTTTTCTTTTTATATTTACGAAGATAGAACATTAATACTTTGCTAACGTAATCTTCGACATACTGATATAAATCGAATGCAGATTACTTTATATTCAAATATGTTTTTCACAATTTTAAGAATCACATATTTTAATCATGTCTAGTGTCATACAATTTCCTGTAATTATATACATATACAGATTATTCCATTTTAAGTTTAAAACAATGCTATCTAAATTAAAAAGTTTTCCTTACACAATTTGCCTACAGTAGTAACATTCTACGACATGGGAAAGCAATAATATTTGGCACACTCAATTAAAAAGTCACTGATGATTTCAGACATTATATCAGTATGACTAAACGCTTTTATCTCTTAGGTTTTCACCCTGAACGAGTTCTGTCAGTACAAGTGAGTAAGGGAAGGTAAATGTTCGGGCATGACCTCATCTGTCGAGAATATACTACTAGGCATCAATTTCGTCTGATAAGCACATCTTAACTTTAATTCTGTTTCATTAAGGAAATAATACCAATGGTACTAAATAAATATATACCAATGGTACTAAATAAATATATACCAATGGTACTAAATAAATAATATCAATGGTACTAAATAAATACATACCAATGGTACTAAATAAATAATACCAATGGTACTAAATAAATATATACCAATGGTACTAAATAAATATATACCAATGGTACTAAATAAATATATTTCTTGGACGTGGTGTTGACATATGTAGACATATACTCTGTAAAAGAAGTTTTGGACCATGGCAGTGTTCGAACCCGTACAATGATCTCTGAACCATGACATTCGACCATAACCCTTATTATCTCAGTTGATAACTGTTACTTTTTATGGACTTTGCAACATTTTTTACAAATGATTTTATATGACTTTATATACCCTAGTCCAAAACTTTATTTACCGAGTATATGTTACAATTCAAGGCTTATAATGTATTGAAGTTGCATAATTAGTTGTGCACACTTTTGTAATGTATATGTTCACATCTTTTATTTAGTGCTCAATTGTAGGAAGCTTATTTGGTATCTGGCATTACTACTAGTGCCATATATGTTTGATCATCAATCACTCTGTCACCGCAAACAGTATTGTTTTATGAAAATGTTTTTTGACAACAGCGACAATAATATGTTATTTATGATTTAGAATGAAGATGCACGTACGCCGTAGGGGACCCCGAAGATATTAATTCTTGTGTGTCACACACCTTCTCATAGTGATGAACATTTGTGTGAAGATTGACGAAATTCTTTTCTGTAGCTTCGAGGAAGTGGGAGGCATAAACAAGAGGCACAAGAGGGCCTGTGGACGCTCTACTGGCTAAAACAGCTCATAGATTTAGATAGATATAGCTAGATATAGCTCTCTTCTCCTATAGATTTAATAAAGGAAAATTCAATATAGCATTTTTCAACAAATCAAGGGCCATAACTCTGTTATTACTAACAAGATCTAGCTGGTTTTCGAAATTGTCCAAGATTTCATTGATATGCCGCGCTTTGCACAACTAGACACCATACTGAGGCTTCCTGACAACTTTCGTAGAAATCCAATAAGCCGTTTAAGAGGAGTAGCGCCGACAAGAAATTTAAAATAAAAATGTCAAAGGGCCATTACTCCGTCAAAAAATCAGCGAACTGGAACAAAACCGTGATATGCACAACTAGACATCTTACCGATGCTTCGAGCCAAGTTTCGTCGAATTTCAACAAGGCATTTAGGATGAGTAGCGCCGTCAAGACATTTTAAAGTAAGTTTCAAGTAATTAAAAAGATAATGAAAAAAAATTCAAAAAAAATAAAATAAAATAAAATCAATCATTCCCTATACAAGCATTTATGTAAAACTGTGACCCCGGCGAGGGGCCAGATGTGACCCTAGGGTCACCATTTGAACAAAATTGGTAAAGGACCATAAGCTTAAAGCAACAGCAAACTATTAAACCTCTGGCTCTTGCAGTTTCAGAGAAGAAGATTTTTTTAAGTTTTTCCTTATACATGTCTATGTAAAACATGTGACCCTTGGGGCGGGGCCAAATATGACCCCAGGGTCACCATTTGAACAAACTTGGTAAAGGACCATAAGCTTATAATAAATGTAAAATATCAAACCTCTGGCTCTTGTAGTTTCCGAGGAGAAGACTTTTAAAAAAAATCCTATATAAGTCTATGTAAAACTGTGACCCTCGGGACGGGGACAAATTTGACCCCAGGGTCACCATTTCAACAAACTTCCTGCCAAATTTCGTAGAAATCCAACAAGCCTTTTAAGAGGAGTAGCGCCGACAAGAAATTTAAAATAAAACTCAGTCAAAAATCAGCGAACTGGAACAAAAGCATGATATGCACAACGGGACATCTTACCGATGCTTCCTGCCAAGTTTCGTCGAAATTCAACAAGGCATTTAAGATGAGTAGCGCAGACAAGAAATTTTAAAGTAAGTGTCAAGTAATTAAAAAGATAATGAAAAAAAAAATTAAAAAAAATCAAAAAAAAATTCAAATCTATCTATCAAAAAAAAAAAAAATAGAAACAAAAAAAATAATATTAAAACAATTAAAAAAAAAAAAAAAAAAAAAAAAAATGTAATTAAAAAAAAAAAAAATCAAAAAGATTTTTTTTTTTTTTTTTTTTTTTTAAAAAAACTGTTACCCCCGGGGCGCGTCCACATTTGACACCAGGGTCACCATTTGAACAAACTTGGTAGAGGACCTTAAGCTGATGGTACATGTAATACAAGAGAGCTCTGTGCCATGTGGTTCCAGAGAAGAAGATGTTTTTCAGTTTTTCCCTATACAAACCTTAGTAAAACTATGACCCCCACGGTGGGGCCAAATGTGACCAAACTCCCAGGGTGGGGCCAAATGTGACCGATGGGTCACCATTTGAACAAACTTGGTAGAAGACCATAAGCTTATAGCAAATGCAAAATATTAAACCTCTGGCTCTTGCAGTTTCAGAGAAGAAGATTTTTTCAGTTTTTCCCTATACATGTCTATGTAAAAGATATGACCCTTGGGGCGGGGTCAAATGTGACCCCAGGGTCACCATTTGAACAAACTTGGTAAAGGACCATAAGCTTATAGCAACAGCAAAATATTAAACCTCTGGCTCTTGCAGTTTCAGAGAAGAAGATTTTTTTTAAAGTTTTTCGCTATACATGTCTATGTAAAACATGTGACCCTTGGGCCGGGGCCAAATGTGACCCCAGAGTCACCATTTGAACAAACTTGGTAAATTACCATAAGCTTATAGCAACAGCAAAATATTAAACCTCTGGCTCTTGCAGTTTCAGAGAAGAAGATTTTTTAAGTTTTTTCCTATACATGTCTATGTTAAACATGTGACCCTTGGGGTGGGGCCAAATGTGACCCCAGGGTCACCATTAGAACAAACTTAGTAAAGGACCATAAGCTGATGCTACATGTAATACATGAGAGCTCTGTGCCATGTGGTTCCTGAGAAGATTTTTTTTCTTCAGTTTTTCCTTATACAAGCCTATGTAAAACTGTGACCCCCGGGGTGGGGCCAAATGTGACCCCTGGGTCACCATTTGAACAAACTTGGTAGAGGACCACAAGCTCATAGCAAATGCAAAATATTAAACCTCTGGCTCTTGCAGTTTCAGAGAAGAAGATTTTTTTAAAGTTTTTCCCTATACATGTCTCTGTAAAACATGTGACCCTCGGGGCGGGGCCAAATGTGACCCGAGGGTCACCATTTGAACAAACTTGGTAAAGGACCATAAGCTTATAGTAAATGCAAAATATCAAACCTCTGGCTGTTGTAGTTTCCGAGAAGATTTTTTTTTTTTTAAAAATCCTATATAAGTCTATGTAAAACTGTGACCCCCGGGGCTGGGACAAATTTGACCCCAGGGTCACCATTTGAACAAACTTAGTAGAGGACCATAAGCTGATGCTACATGTAATAAATGAGAGCTCTGTGCCTTGTGGTTTCAGAGAAGAAGATTTTTTAAAGTTTTTCCTATATGTCTATATGGAAAACATGCAAAACCTCAATATACAAACTTTGGACCCCCGGGGCACGGGCATTTTTGACCCCGGGGACTTTATTTGAACAATCTTGATAGGCTAGGCCTTGGCGATCATTTTAAAAGAAAAACTGTTGAAATCTGTCCAGCGGTTCTGGAGAAGAAGATTTTTTAAGGTTTCGACTATATATGGTAATGGCAGCCATCTTGGATGTAGTTCTGACCTAATTTTAACAAATCTAAAAAGCATTCATCTAAGGATCATCCATGTGAAGTTTGGTCAAAATTAACCAAGCGGTTTCTGAGGAGAAGTCGTTTGAAGAAAAGTTAACGGACGACAGACGACAGACGACAGACAGACAGACAGACGACGGACGACAGACAACACACCATCCCATAAGCTCTGCTGGCCCTTGGCCAGTAGAGCTAAAAATAAATAACTTTTGGGGTCCCCTACGGAGTACGTGCATCTTCAATTAACTTCGGTACTATCTTCGGCGCATTTTTCTATCGCCGAAGTTATTTCTTTACATCCTCGATTAATTTCGGTACTAGAAAATCTTCGGCGTACATTCTTGTGTGTACGCCGACATTTTGCTAGTACTGATATGAAAAAATAACTTCGGCGATAGAAAAATGCGCCGAAGAAAAATCATATAGAAAATATAGTAAAAAAAAAAAAAAATCGGGGGTCCCTACGACTTTCCATAGTAAACCATATAAGGAGTTCGTACAGTATGCATTACTTAAGTACCATTGTATGAAACTAACAGAGTTTGAATTCTTTAAAGTAAACAAGAACAAAACAAAAGTTGCAAAATGCATGAAATTGAACAAAATGCATGGAGTTGAACAAAATGGAGTTAAACTAAATGCATGGAGTAGACCTAAATGGGAACAAACAGGATAGTCCTCTTGTTCATTTTTGGTTTTCTGGAATTTCTGATGAATGGATGGAAAGTCAAACTGCTACCTTTTTGTCTTTTCTTTTGTGTTTGTTATTCAAAGGGATCTCATTTTTTCAGTATGTATTCACACTAGCGTTTGTTTAGTGTTTCGTCCTGGCTGTTATAAAGTCGCCCGACTACAAATCAGTAGTGTTCTTACTTACTGGTCCTTTGGGATCACCAAACCCAACGTTTGTTAAAGTATATTATTTCTCATGAATTGAATGTTGTTTAACGGCTCATCAACACAGTATTGGTTATTTAGAGCCCCTCCCAGAGAGAGGGGAAGGATACATAGGAATCCGGGAACCTTGCCCTACTCTTATTATCGAATAGATTCCTATGGTTCCTGAACGTGCTCGGAGGATAGACCGATACACGGGACCGCTTGGTTTACGTCCCCTTCCGACGGACGAGGTTAAGGAAAAGTGTTCTTGTCCAAGAACACACCGATGAAACTCATTGGCACCACGGAGGATTGAACCCGGGGCCTCC
Source organism: Cyrtodaria siliqua (assembly GCA_037043455.1). Classification (NCBI taxonomy): domain Eukaryota; kingdom Metazoa; phylum Mollusca; class Bivalvia; order Adapedonta; family Hiatellidae; genus Cyrtodaria; species Cyrtodaria siliqua. Next base: position 97,097 of record JAWPHD010008787.1, read on the forward strand.
GGTTAAAAATCCGCCGCGCCACGCCAGCCCTCTCATGAACAGACTCATTAATCCCGAGTCCGCTTATATTCCCTCCTGTTTGTGTTTGTTGCTTCCAAGGGATCCACTTTTCAGAATGTTTTAATACTACTTCTCAACATGAGATTGATTATGGAAATTTGAATTTTATTTCTTTGATTTCGTATATTAAAGGGACACACGGCATTCTTGAGTTTTATTCAAACATTAAAATTTGCTCCTCGATTTAATTATTCTGCGTCGTTTTTACTTTAAAACTGCTTGCATATAATTAAATAAAAAATTGAGATTTCAATTTTCTTCATTATTTTGCCATTTTATTTAAATACATTATTTGTGCAATATTATAAAAAGTTAATAATATGTAAAAACAACTTGCTTTGAACAATTCTAACAATAAAATAAAATAATAGATTTCCACCATAAAACATGTTCCTTTAGAATATTTTGATTGACATTTGCATTTTCATTGATAAAATTAAATTGAGGGAATATTTACAAAAAGTACAATTTATTTACTGCCACTGTATGAATATTTCTTTTAGCTGTAACTTATTTTAATTAATGATTTTCATAGGGAACCATTCAGGACAGTTTAGTGTTTGCTTGTTTCTAATTATGTAAAGTTGTAAGTAATTCCAAGTCCATTACATATGATTTAATAACAAATAGTTTTGAGCTGGAGCATGTAATACTTGTTTGTGAACTTGGGATCAGCACTATACGCTTAATGCAGCAAACTTGGGATCAGCACTATACGTTTAATGCAGCAAATGTATTAGAAATAATGTAATTGCAAATTTAACACAACTATTTCTAGGCTAACGCAGTTTTCATTAACAGTGTACTTCTGCCATGTAGCACAGTTAAGAGGGTACTTATGGCATGTAGCACAGTTAAGAGGGTACTTATGTCATGTAGCACAGTTAAGAGGGTACTTATGTCATGTAGATAAGTTAAGAGGGTAGTTATGTCATGAAGAAAAGTTAAGAGGGTATTAAGGTCATGTAGCACAGTTAAGAGGGTATTTATGTCATGTAGCAAAGTTAAGAGGGTACTTATGTCATGTAGCACAGTTTATATGAAGCTTGAAACATAATCCCAATTTGCTTACTGCATGTATTGTTATAACAAGAGCACCGCCTAGCGGGCATATACGCACGTCGTTGGCTAGGTTAAGTTCCAGGTTAAACCAAAGGGAATAATTTAAAAATATGAATCAGAGATTTATGGGCCTTTACAGCATGCATGCATTAGATCATGCTGAAGATGTGTGCACTTGTAAAAGGAAAGGTTAAGTTTCAGGTTAAACCTCTTTTCAAAGGGAATAATTCAAAACATATGATCCAGAGAGTTATGGGCCTTATCAGATGTATTTATATTAGATCATGCTGAAGATGTTTACACAGTTTCATTCTTGTGGAGCTTATATTTTGAAAATTATTAGCCATAATCAATTGTCATGTAAAGGTTAACGGACAGACTGACGGAAGGACGGAGGGCCAGGATGACGGACAACGTCAAGTGGATAATGAATTGCATTTTGAAGTTCGCGAACTAACATTATCGGGTTTTTATCCCACTAATTTCATATGAAGAGCGGTATACTTGTTCAAAATAAAAGCTCTTCACTTATACTTGAAATGAATTGAATTGTATATTATGTTCAATGATTGTATTATATATTATGTGCAATGTTACTTATCCAAAAGTGGTAATGCGCAGCCAAGTATACAACGCGAGTTGGGTGCCGTACTGTAGTTTTTTTATGAATCAGTATTGGCAAATGGTGCTGGCAATAGTTTGAGTTACTGTCGAATACAAGATTCTTATTTGGGAGAGAGTTGGTATTTTAATCATCTTCTTGACGATAGATTGTTTTGTGTTCCTAGAGACTTCCTTAGGCATTCATATTTTTGCAAAAATATAAAACAAATCCGCCCACGTTTCTGTGATTAACTACCATACACATTGATTCATCGGACAGTGTCATGCAATGGTAAGCGATAATATACGAGGCGCTCAATTGCGCTAGTAAGATTAGTAATATACCACTATTGCATTTCTCATAGGCTTACATTATAGTACACCTATAGAAAAAAACTTTTCTTAAAGAATTATCTTAGATACAATCAAACTGACCAGCAAATTGGGAACAATGTAATGCTTATTCCCCTTTGAAAAAAGGTTTAACCTGAAACTTAACCTTGCCTTTTACAAGTGTTTGTGGCTAATAACTTTCAAAGTTAGGTGTATTAGGAAATATTTGTCTTAAGTTTGCAATAACATTATTTCTAATACATGTACTGCATTTAGCGTATAGTGCTGATCCCAAGTTCACAAACAAGTATTTCATGCTCAAGATCAAAACTATTTGTTTTTAAATCATATTTAATGGACTTGGAATTACTTACAACTTTACTCAATTAGAAAGAAGAAAACACTAAACTGTCCTGAATGTTTCCCTGTGAAAAACATTAATTAAAACAAGTAACAGCTAAAAAAAATATTTGCGTTTTGAGCTTAAGCTTCAAATGTCACTTAACTTTGTTCGTAAACACGTGCCCAGTAGTGCTTATTGCACCTCGCACAAAATTATTTTAGGAATTTCATTGGATTACAGCGGTCACATGGTGACCCTCTATTATTCTATAATGGGTCAGTAGATTTCATAGAGGGTCCGATTCAAAGTTTAAATCATTTGCAAATAGTTCTTTAACGCGTTAGTAACACACATAATAAGTAAATTTAATAATGTTTTTAAACTGTACCGGTCGTGACGTCAACGTCATGACGTCAAATTGCGTGAACGTCTCAATGACGATGACGCTACTATTAGTTATTGGGTTTGTTAGCTACAGAAATATGTGGGGTCAGTAAGTTTTATAGGGGGCGAGGCGATAGCAGAGTCCCCCTATACATCTGACTGACCCCACATATTTCTGTAGGGGTTCAGTAACAAACCCAATAACTGATTTATTGCATCAAGCACCTTTTTTAAGGTAAACTCCGATATTTAACACATTTTAATGGAGCGTCAACGTCAATGAAACGTTCGCGCAATTTGACGTCATGACGTTGACGTCACGACCGAAACAGTTTAAAAACATTATTAAATTTACTTATTATGTTTGTTACTAACGATTTACAGAACTATTTGCAGATGATTTAAACTTTGAATCGGAATTGTAGTCCATATTGTTTTGGTGACCCTCTATGAAATCTACTGACCTGCTATCGCCTCGCTCACTATAAATCTTACTGACCCCACATATTTCTGTAGGGGGTCGGTAACAAACCCAATAACTAATAATAGTAACTGTACAAGCTTCACATTACCAACACAGTTTTCAGTACACACGTATCTGAATATATAAATGTATTTCAATGTTTTCCCTTTCACGTTCTAACACGTCAAAATGTGTTTTTTTTACATGCTGCTTTATTTAGTTCGTTGTTAAACGAAAAGGATTGATGTGGGAGGACTTGTTTAGATTTGTTCAAAACGTATGAAATATTGACAATTATCTACGGTCTGCGAAAACACATTATAGTTAATGAATATCACCGTCATCATGTTTGTAATGGAGACACGTACGTTGTCTGCGGAGGGATTTTATTAATGTATATGTCTACTACACAATGAACACTCCTTGGTCAATCCCAATTCAGAAAATAACATTAAGTGGGAGCAAATAAAACGCCAGTTACACCTTGCAATATGCACGATGTTTTTCGCCGTGAACGAGTAATAATGGGACACATGGCAATTGTGAGGTCTGCTTTACTTATTTTCAATTGAAGGTATTCAAAGGTGTCGTCTTTCGTTCTTCGTAGCCCACGCCCCATACGCCATCAATCCAGAGGGGCTGGTGTATTCAAGTGGCTATCACGGTGGACTTCAAATCCGGAGGTTCACACCTCAACCATTACGTGGTCCGAGTATTAACTTTCATACCACATCCAACCCCTTCTCCAAGAAGCGAAAACGGGGTTGGCTGGGGTATGAATTTCGGCTTAAAACGTTTGCATATTGTAAAATTTAAACATTTAATAGGTAATTTTAAACAGGTTATCGCATTTTTATGGTAACACATGTTTTTAAACGTGTTTTATTCGAAATATCGTTATCCTGTTAATATAAGCTTTCCCATCGGTTAATGGAATTAAGGCGGGACCACGTAATGAACGCCACCGTGTTTCTTCGGTGTGTCGGATGGGAATCTCCGTGTATCGCAATCTATCCTCCGAGCACATTCAAGCATGATATGATTATATTCGTTAGTAACAGTAGGACAGGCGCCCGTATTCCTATGTATCATTTACCCTCTATCTGGGTCGGCTCTAAATAACCTTTGTAACATGGTCACTGAAATTCCCTTGGCACAGGTGTAAATATGTTAATTGAAATAACACCTGACCGAATAAATAATTTACTCTAACGGCCAGTTATCGGAAGTTAAAGTATGGCAGACAGCTACAAAACATATAGATGTTTAAATCAACCAACCCGATGAGACCATACTCTATCTATTATGACACTTTGATGTTAAACCTGATTACATATGCTTAAATACAACTTTGGAGTTTTAATGTTTCCTTCGTTATTCTACCATATTTTAAATATATTATTGGTGTAATATATTTAAGAAATATTCTAACAAGACCTGCGCGGTCTTTCATATACACAAAGAAGAGAGATAACTGTATGCTATACTACGATAAAATACAGCTGTTCCATTAATTCCCCGCGTAAATTTCATCCGTTGGAGCGCCACGTTTCATGACGTCACTTGGTAAATATCAAACTCTCGGTAGAGGTTATTTCCCCTTTCTGTTACAGTAATCACTGCCACCAGGCACATTCATAGCTGAAATCCTGCTAAGTTTAATATTTTCGCTAAATATTTTTTTTAGCGGATATGAACACCGGTTACTTGGCTACTTGTAAACAAACATGTATTCCATTGAGAACATTAAGGAAGCTGTGCGTAAATTTAATAAAGAGATTACACCCAAGCATAGACCTACATACGTATTTAAATATATGACCCAAGCCAAAACATGTTGAATGTTTTCAACATTTTCTCGAAGGTGATGATGTTATTGCCAATTGCCTGTTGGTTACGGCAAGAGGCATTTCTTAGTGTTTCGCCATTTTTTGTAATTACATGGCCTCAGATATCGTCACGTGATTTGTGTGGTAGCAGGGCTTATTGGCTACAATATCACTGCGCGAAATACGTCACGAAGACAAACTCAACAGTAACTTTTTTTAAATTCTTAAATAAATACGTACCTGTGTTTTATCGGTGAATAAAACACAGTTAGTCGTTCGGATCAATTAAATCACTCGTGCGTTAATCGGTGAATAAAATACAGTTAGAAGTTCGGATGCGTAGTAATTAAAACACGAGTGCGCTAGCACGAGTTATTTAATTATTCGCATCCGAAGGACTAACTGTATTTTATTCATCTAAAATACAGGTACGTATTTATTATTTCGATTCTAACACAACAATAACCCCATTGTTTACGCTATTGTGGGGGCACCATATATTATCTCGGAGGCTGCTATGTTTACAGGCTGTTCTATTGGGCGCCCCCATATGCAAAGTTCTGCGCTATACAATCTGTTTAAATACACAAGTAGTCACGTGACAAACAATTAAGTCATTGCTTACGCCATATAGCTTGAGCTGTATGCAGTCAAACGTTCTCAGCTTGTTCAAGATGCTTATTAATATAATATGTACTGATGCTTATGATGGGTTTATATAGGGTGTGTGCATGGTTTGGGGGCATGGCAAGTTTGTTGTAATTAACATTTCATTAAAATACTGTTGAGTTTGTCTTCGTGACGTATATTTACCAAGTAACGTCATGTGACTCGGCGCTCCAATGAATGAAATATACGCTGGGAATTAATGGAACAGCTGTATTTTATCGTAGACTAACATAGAACATAACAGAACAGAACATATTCTTTATTTATGACTTAAACAAATGTTTCTCCTCATATAAATACATATTACATTTGTTAATATGTGACAGGTAATGCAATTTTTACATTAAACAATGAAAAAGTACAAACACACAATCATACATACTATACACTCATACAACTCAGCCATTCACTCTGACGCCCGAAATGTCTCACACATTCACTCTGGATCACGTATTTACCCTGTTATAATAATTTAACTATTCCTGTTACATAGTTTCATGTAAACTTTTAAGTTTTAATAGTTTACATGTCATGTCCAATGAGGATGAACATACCTTTTTTACTCATTATACATTGCAGTATTGCGAATAATAAATGCTTCCCTAACAAACATAGATAATCTAAAAAGCTCTTGCTGGCTTGAAGATTGCATCAGCTGAATAAATTTAAAAACACTTGGATGTCTGTAATAATATTGTTTAACATATAGTTTACGTAATTGTTCGTACAAAGGACAAATTAAAATAAAATGATATTCATCTTCTAAATCTGTACTATTACACAATGTGCAATATCTATCTATTTCTATCAGTTCTATTTTGTGAATATCTGCCAGTTTCAATTCTAAGTCTGTGGGAGGATAATCTTATCCTCGACATGGCAGTTCTTAATTTCATCGGCAATATATCTAGATACACTTCATATGAGAATGAGGTTTTAAAATGTCTATACAAACATAAAACTCGATTATTTTCAACATCAGTGTTCCATTTTTGAACAAAACAATCTATTAAATTTTGTTTAATCAACAAATGGAAAGATTTCATATCAATACAAGTTGGGTCATTTCAAACATAATTATAGCCACAGTCAGTTATAATGGTTTTAACATTGCTGGCCCAATTCTTCATTCCTCTTTCACAATCCCTCACAGCATCTTTATAAAAAGTTGATATTAAAATGTTTTTTGAATCGACCACCTTACTCCAATACTTTATTATTTTTACGTACCTTAAAATATACAATGGGTATCTAGTACCTAGTTCTCCATAAATACCGGAATTATTAGTAGACGTTTTAGCCCTTAACAAGTAATTACAAAATTTCAAATGTATTCTTTCGATCTCCTTTGACTTTGTAAAACCTCAAATTTCTGCTCTATAGCTTAATATAGAACCAACAAACGCATCAAATAATTGGCAACACGTTTTTGGTTTAAAATTGTATTTTTTTTACATGTGCAATTAATATATTCAAAGCTTTTAATCCTTTACCTGCTAAGGTCTCTTCATTTAAATTGTATGAACCCGTATAATTAAAAACAGTTCCAAGGTAGTTAAAATCGTTAACAACTTCTAAATTATTTCCATTATAAACCCATGTCTCATTAACTAAAAGATTACCCCTTTTTCTAAAAACCATAACTTTTGTCTTTTCCACGTTAACCTCTAATCCCCATTTGTCGCAATATTCTTTCAACAAATTTAAACGTTCTTGTAACTCAGACGGTGATTTTCCAAACAACATATACATTTGTCCCTTTTCTTTGTGTATATATATGTAAGACTGAGCAGGTCGGGTTAGAATTAACAATTAGTAACATGCAAAACGATGTGCCTTGAACTATTAAACCATTATTAATATCGATAACGTATAATTTTACAGACTGTCTACAAGCCGTAAGCCCTACTTTAACTATTTTGAAAATATAGTATAAACACATCGGCTTTATTTTAACGAAGAAAGGCAATATAAAACCAGTACAACAAGTTTTTATTTTAAAATATATTTTATTTATTTGCATTCCGATCAAACCTCCTGCACTGAAGGTTTTATTTACAGCTCGTTTCGAACATTAATGCATTCGAACATTTGTACTCGTAAACGTCAGAAGAGTCCTTTTTTATTACACACACACATCAAATAGCTCTCTTCATAATCTGTCTTCAAATGTATCTCGACAAAATTGATAAGTAAATAGCAAACACTTAATATTTCACAAACTTCGCATTTAACAGTGTTACATATGAGAAAAGCAACAACAGCATAGTGATCACGTACACCTGCACATTGCATTTAGCTGCACTGTAATTCACTGCTGATCATAATGTGAAAAGTGATGAGCCATGTCTCTGACAAGCGACGCCTCTGGGTTCATCGCCAGCTTTAAAAGCGTTAAATTATCACACCTCCTTGTACTTCTAGACTTCTCCTCATTTTTTTGTCTAGTGTAATATAAATCAGAAATCTTTTCTGCAAAAACTAATGTAACAGCAAGTAGGTGCATCGTTTCAGATTGACGGATGAGAAGCAATCCTGGTATAAACGTGCATATACACAGTATATTGACCCTTCCAAACGTTTGGAAAGAATGTGATGCTAGTAATCCTGTAAATGGCAATGTATAAAATCTCAAACATGGCCCCGGAGAAATGTTTCTGATCATTTTATACAGTATGCTTTTCAAAAAATTTAATCATACATTTCTAAAAAATATAATAATAAAAAATAATAATAAACAAGAAAAGTATAACGCATGCGTTATATGAGGACGATTTTTAATAATTGGTTAGTTTCTGGAGGCTTTGTTCAAGTCACATACCTGTAGTCGTCGATATGGAGATGACAGGAAGGTAAAGTGAAGAATTAAAAAGATACTGTATGAATACAGATAAGTTATTATTTGGTCTTAGGTATACATTATGATACATGTTAAAGGGAACATATTCCGAAACGTCCTGAATCAATCTTGATCACACAGACGCAAACAATTAAGAATTGTCTGCATTTATTAATAAGCATTTTTCATGTACTGATCATTGGGACCCTGCTTTAATTAGACTAATATACTATATACACAATAGTTTTCGTCTAAAAAAACACACGACATTTTAAACCGTAAAACTGGGCGTGTAAATACAGTAGACAATACTCTATACAAATGTATATCATGCAGTTATTTTCTATACCTTTTAGAACAACATTATTATGCCCGTTACATTTTGAAAATGGTGCATCTATTAATCACAATATATATAAAAAAATCATTGATTGGTCAGAATGCTGATACCCTTGAAGCAGACGAAATCTTAACTTACTAAAGCCTATAGCTGCTACCTCATCCTCCAGACTTCACTATCAGCTCGATATATCGGGATTAGCTCGATATATCGGGATTCACCATGGGTGAGATATTATGAGGTTATAATGTAGGCCTATGAAAAATGCTATAATGTAGGCCTATGCAAAAGGTTATAATGTAGGCCTATGCAAAAGGTTATAATGTAGGCCTATGAAAAATGCTATAATGTAGGCCTATGCAAAAGGTTATAATGTAGGCCTATGCAAAAGGTTATAATGTAGGCCTATGCAAAATGATATAATGTAGGCCTATGCAAAAGGTTATAATGTAGGCCTATGCAAAATGCTATAATGAAGGCCTATGCAAAAGGTTATAATGTAGGCCTATGCTAAAGGTTATAAAGTACGCCTATGCAAAAGGTTATAATGTAGGCCTTTGCTAAAGGCTATAATGTAGGCCTATGCAAAAGGTCATAATAAAGGCATATGCAAAATGCTATAATGTAGGCCTATGCAAAAGGTTATAAAGTAGGCCTATGCAAAATGCTATAATGTAGGCCTATGCAAAAGGTCATAATGTAGGCCTATGCAAAAGGTTATAATGTAGGCCTATGCAAAATGCTATAATGTAGGCCTATGCAAAAGGTCATAATGTAGGCCTATGCAAAATGCTATAATGTAGGCCTATGCAAAAGGTTATAAAGTAGGCCTATGCAAAATGCTATAATGTAGGCCTATGCAAAAGGTCATAATGTAGGCCTATGCAAAAGGTTATAATGTAGGCCTATGCAAAATGCTATAATGTAGGCCTATGCAAAAGGTCATAATGTAGGCCTATGCAAAATGCTATAATGCAGGCTTATGCAAAAGGTCATAATGTAGGCCTATGCAAAAGGTCATAATGTAGGCCTATGCAAAAGGGTATAATGTAGGCCTATGCTAAAGGTTATAATGTAGGCCTATGCAAAATGCTATAATGTAGGCCTATGCAAAAGGTCATAATGTAGGCCTATGCAAAATGCTATAATGCAGGCTTATGCAAAAGGTCATAATGTAGGCCTATGCAAAAGGTTATAAAGTAGGCCTATGCAAAAGGTTATAATGTAGGCCTATGCAAAATGCAATAGTGTGATATGACCAACTACAAGGACAATCACAACCTGTCTTCTATGGTGATGGGATTTACAAGCTTCGTAAGATCCTTGGTCATAGCCACTTTCGTACAATCTATATTAAACTATTAATGCTGCTTTGTTTGTTTATTATAACTTGGTGGGGTATCTTTATTAACACTGTCCTGTTGTTTAGGGATGATAGCAGGGTAAGGGATAGGTTTGATGCACCCTTGAACCGGTTTAAACTCCCCGGGGGTTGCCTTTTGCCACTGATCGTTCCAAGGCGGTACTCCTGTTGTCAACAATGAATGTTTTTGTGATGTACTTTTTGAATCACCTTGGCGTTGTAATACTGTATTCTGTGAATGCTACTCTTCCTGTTGGACTTATAACCTTTACTTTGTAAGTGAGAAAGTGTTGATTCTTACGGATGGCGGAAGGTATACGTACTTATACCCAGGAAAAATGGGTCTGCCTCTACCACAAAAAATAATTTCAATGCTAAAATGTCCCCCAAAATTGCTTATCTGGAGCTTTGAATAGCTATACCTGTAAAAAAATAAGACTAGTGATAGGTCAGAAATGCTGAAACCATTGAAGCAGACGAAATCCTAACTTACTAAAGTCTATACCTCGAGACGATAGCTTCCACCGCATCCACCAGTTTAAGACTTCAATATCAGCTTGATATATCGGCACTCACCATGAATAAGATAAGCCTCTCTAAAACTAACCTACTGCATAATATACTAACTACTTATTACACGTGGAGCAGTGAACGGTAGCAGTAAATGATACATATCTCAACTGTATAATTGGAATTGTCTGAGTATTATCTATCTATATCTAAGTCCTGATCAAAAACTGTATCGAATGCTTACCTACCTATAAAAAATAAATACTGAAAAGGGGATCCCCTTGGAAGCAACAAACACAAACAAGGGATAAATGTAACAGACTCGGTTTTATTGAGTCTGTTCATGAGAGGTAATGTAAAGTGCAGCACCTCTCACGCCTCCAAGCATCGGCTTAAGCGACATTCTACTTCAAAGCCACAAATATTGGCCTTGATGATCCCAAAGGACCAGTAAGTAATAACACTACACTAATGATTTGTTATCGGGGCAACTTTTTACGGCCGCCACACAGCACTAAACCAACGTTAGTGTGAATGTCAATAAATACGGAAAAAAGGGGATCCATTGGAAGCTACAAACACAAAAAAGATATAAAAGTAGTAGATTCGGTTTTATTGAGTATGTTCATGAGAGATAATATAAAGTGCAACACCTCTCACGCCTCCTAGCACCGGCTTAAGCGATATTCTAATTTAAAGCCACAAATATTGGCCATGATCCCAAAGGACTGACTAGTAAGTAATAACACTACTGATTTGTAATCAGCGCAGCTTTAACACGGCCGCCACACAGCGCTAGGGTAAATGTCAATAAATACTGAAAAGGGTATCCCCTGGAAGCAACAAACACAAACAAGAGATAAAAGTAGCAGACTCGGTTTTACTGAGTTTGTTCTTGAACTATTAACTGATAAAAAGCGCGACTATTCTCTGCGTTTGTAGGATACTAATTGACCAATGGCCACATTTGCATTTCTATTGTGATGTTCTGAACGGAATATTTTACATTTATGTATATAGATTACTAACATCACATCACGTTAATGTATATGCATATGTGAAGACCTTTCGATACATTGAAAGAAAGGTATGTAAAATAGAGAATAAGTCCGAGCTTTGTAACCAAGCTCGAATATCAATACAAGAAATACATTTTCAACAATTGCAACCTGAGGCATCTTTGAAGATTTTAGAATAATTAAAAAATAAAACAAATGCGCCAACACCCCTGCAGCTAAAGTTCGAATTTAAATAATTTTACAGCTATTAATCAATCGGGGATAATAAATTTGGAATAAAAATGTGGAAGACAAAAAAAATCTACAAAAAATGTAAATACAATATATACGTGACCCACATTCCCTAAGAACCTGAGTTATGATACATTTTACATTACCAAGAACAATAACCATATAGTACCATCACAAATGTTTAAGATAGTCTAGATTGTTATGCACTAAGAGATGCACAAATGAAGAAACGTTAGAATGCGGTAATTCCGATAGAGAGCAACCTGCTTTGGAAGACACTTTACCACTTTTTTTGCAAAGCAGACACAACATGGTTTTGTGAAATCTTCAAATATCTCTGGCAGTGAATGGAAGTGAAACTAAACTGCCGATACAACGTTGAATCAACGTTAAGCATTATTAAGTATGCAATGCATATCAGATGATCTTATAGTTAAGGAGATATCATCAGCGGAGTGAAGATCCAATGACGTTTGATGCAATTATTGGCGAGTGGTATTATATGAGACAGAATTGATGGAGATGCATACTATTGAATGTTAAGTAGTTTACCACTGATTTAGATAATCGGACCGGATGTAAGGTAGACAGTTTCATAGTTAACCGGACCGGATGTAAGGTAGACAGTTCCATAGTTAACCGGATAGGAAGTAAGGTAGACAGTTCCATAGTCAACCGGACCTGACGTAGGGTAGACATTCCCTAACTAACCGGACCGGATGTAAGATAGACAGTTCCAGAGTTAACCGGATCGGAAGTAAGATAGACAGTTCCACAGTTAACCGGATCAGAAGTAGGGTAGACAGTTTCACAATTAACCGGATCGGAAGTTGGGTAGAAAGTTCCACAGTTAACCGGATCGGACGTGGAGTAGACAGTTCCACATTTAACCTGATCGGAAGAACGGTAGACAGTTACATTCAGTATCAACTTTCTATTATAGAGAATCAGTTACTAATTGTGCACGCTATTTTAACGGAACTGGAGGTGAAAGAATCATGGATTCAAAGCTTCACACATTTCCCTGTTTTGGCCGTTCAAGTAAAAAAAAAGACAAAAGTAATAATATACGGTATGCAATTTGTATTGTTAACTATTGAATAAAACAGATGTAACAGCAAATATCTAATTTGGATCAATAATCTAATTTGTATCACTCCTTGTCTCCGCCAGGCTATATTCTTGAACAAACTAGGAAACATCAATTGAAAATCTAAGTCAAACACAAAGATGTTTATGTGTATATATATGAATATAAATCCCAAAAGCCTAGAAAGCCAAAAGCATGTACTACATCACGTGGCAGAAGCCATAGCAACAAGAATAAACACTTAAGTGAGCGACAAGATTGAAATAAAGCATTAAGCATTTTAGCTTGATATCATCATAGCGTTCACGATATGTCGGGTCATCGCACAATCAAGGAGGAAAACATACCGGCGAACAATAAAAATAAGTATCCAGTCAAACAGGAAATGCAGCATTCACAATAACCGGCCAACCACACAACATTTGATAAACTTTGAACAAGTTTCATAAAGATAGTATACAGATAGTATGAAAGTGATCATGAATAAGGATCTTGCGAAGTTGGTAAATCACGACATCATAGAAGTCCGGTTGTGATAGTTCTTGTCGCAAAATACTTCAAATACTTTTATATTTTACAATCAGATCAGAACGTGTTTCGAAGTATATGGTCCACATAGTGTATTGTCAAAATTGCCTTTGTAGAAAACGGAAGTTTGTTTTGTTTTTCGTCTAGACTAGGCTTGAAAATGGTGCACCGAGTTATATGCTTGGAAACAACAATATCCTCAGTAAACTGAATTGGAGTGTACGAAGTATTGTTTCCAGGTTACACACTTTAATCCAAAGTGCTTATGCACCTCCACGAAACAGGGACGGGAATATAATGTTAGCC
>JAWPHD010008788.1:0-111057 GCA_037043455.1 Cyrtodaria siliqua
TCATGGAGTGCTCCGCCTTCTGATCCCCCAGTGTCACCCGTTATTGTCCTGTTATCCAACAAGACTATATGCAGTCCTCTTTACTTTACTGTTATCTTTTCTTTTTTCTTTTTATAATTATATATATACTTTATTATTATTAAAAAAAAAAAAATTTGAGTGGGTATGTCTGTTGTTCGTATTACTTTTTTGTTGATGTTTTCCTTCACCATCTATCATCATATTTCTTTAATTCCTTTTTGCATATGTTTTTTTTTCCGTTTTAAATGTTTAAAGGGACAATGTCCGTAACTTTTAGCCTATAAAACACAAAATAATTACATTGTGCAAACATAACACGCCAACCATTATTGAAAATTCACTAAATAATACCAAGATTGTTTGACGGAATTCAATTGCGGAATTCAATTGCGGAACAAAAAAAGAGAATAACCATTTTGTGGGATTGAACTCGTAACCCACACTAAAATTACACTTGCAGATAATCGTTCGAGCGTTCGCTACCCTTGACTGAGCTGACCGGGGCCAGCTGTATTGCGTAAGAGATAAACTAAATAAAAAGCTGTGATCAGCAGAAAATGAAATAAAGTGGGTCCCACATTATTTACAAATAATAAATAAAACTTTTTTTTTCTGACTCAGAATGTATTACAGGCTTATCTGGGTCTATGCTAATGTTTTCTATGTAGAGATTTCACTGAAATAAAAATCAGACAGTTTATTTGGATATGCTCAATATCTGTTTACTTACGGACAGTGTCCCTTTAAGCAAATATTAACTGAAGCCAATGTGACACTGAAATAATTTATAATAATTCTACCCAACTGGTTCATATCTATGTATAGCTGTTAATACATACTTGAATTTTCCAAGAAGAGGAATTTAATAAGTATTCTTTCGTTTCCCAATCCTTTACTTAATGTACTGTTTAAATGTATTTATGCACTAATTCGAAATAAAAATATGTTTAAAACCAAGCTATCAATTCCCCACAAATTACTGAAAATCCACTGGTATTTAACTCTGGATGCCACAGTACTTGCTAGATCTTCTGAAATAGCTATCATGTTGTGTGTGCATCATAAGTTTTAGTTCAGCCAGCTGAACAGTTTATGGCAGAGTTTATTCCGTTTAATTGTTGAAAAAATCTTTTATTTTGCATTGCACTATTGCTCCTTTATTTTTTAATCTTAGGTTTAGAACAGGGTATTCCATTAATTAAGTCTCGGATAAGTTCTAAGGCAAAGTTCTATAGGCCTGCCTTACCAAACTTGAATTGCAGAGTTATATGCCCCTAATATTGTTTTTAAAAAAAATCATTTTTATAATTTTGACTATTTTTTTCTCTTAGACTTGGTCAGAATGAGTCATGCTGTAAAGTTTTTGGACCTTTTTATGTTTCCAACTGATTCATATTTTAAATTAAAATAAACGTATTTAATATGGCAAAAGTAAGTATCAATTTAATAGATGAAAAAATACTATATATATATTTTGTTTTGAACATTACAACTCACTATGGCCCTTAAGGGGCATATTATGCGCTTGGTGTGTCCTTGTAATTACCTTCCAAGTTTTTAGTTTTTTGATTGATCACCTTTCCGTGACTTTTTTTTTTTATGTAGGAGGTATGTTTTTAATAGGGGTTAAATCTAGATATACAAATATTTAAAGAGATTACGCATTTTCGTAAAAAAAATCGTCGGTTTGGTATTTTTGTTTTGTATGGTTTTATAGCTGAATTCCGTTCTTTAACTTATTTTTATGTTGCATTTTAAAGAGTAAAACCTTTTTAATGGACATCATATTGCATATCTGTGTCTGCGAAATTGTTTGAATATTTAGGAAGTCGCTCAAATTTATCTATCTTTCCAAATGATAATGTCGTTACACAATAATGTATAAAACAGTATTGTAGTTATATTTTCATTTATCATATCCCTGTGAGGTTTACCTGTCACCCAATTTCAATATATCAATATCCCTCTGAGGTTACTGTCCCAAATATTTATCATATCCCTCTGAGGTGCTGTCCCAATATTTATCATATCCCTCTGAGGTTGCTGTCCCAATATTTCATATATCATATCCCTCTGAGGTTACTGTCCCAATATTTATCATATCCCTCTGAGGTTGCTGTCCCAATATTTCATATATCATATCCCTCTGAGGTTACTGTCCCCAATATTTATCATATCCCTCTGAGGTTGCTGTCCCAATATTTTCATTTATCATATCCCTCTGAGGTTGCTGTCCCAATTTCATTTATTCATATCCCTCTGGGGTTACTGTCCCAATATTTCATTTATCATATCCCTCTGAGGTTGCTTCACAATATAACCTAATATACAATATTTTCCCTAATAGTAACACCCCGGGGACTGTGCAAAAAATGCCAAATGGTGGGTTGTGGGGGGTGCTCTTCTTTTTTTTTTTTATTTAAAGTAGGTGGGGGGAGTAGTAATGTGTGAACGGGATTGACGTAAAAAAAACCATTTCATTTCATATTTCATTAAAATGCAGGCAGGTGGAAATTTTCTATTGATCTTTCTGCTAAAATCAGCCGGTATGTCAAATGATTATGTTTGTAGTTGTTCATGGTTAATAATCACATCAATTCAAGATGTTTTTCTTTCACCCATTTTTGCACTTCAATGACAATTTACTTGTCATTTAAGTGGTGCATCTGACACTTTTTCTCTACCTCAAGTGGACCTATATCGTGGTGTTGTATTTACCGTATTACTACACTCGATCATGAATGACATCTTGTTAGCTGCATAATTATTACCTGTCCATCGTAATAACTCAATTAATTCTACCTAGGTAATGTAAACACTCTAAACATGGTATCACAGAGGAGAAACAATCAACCAATCGGAGACAAGATAACAAATCCAGGGGTTAAACCATTGTCAACCTGTTATGGATGGTTACTTATACAAATGGCGGGAATCGTTGTGGGTCGTGAGAAAGAAGGATTTATTTTATTGATCATGATTGTGGAATTATTTGAGGGTAGACTGGGATGTAGAGTGTGTCGAGGTAGTCAGTACTGGGGGGACCGAGGGAGGCGTGAGCAACATGTATACTGTATCGTGTAATGTCTCGCCCAATAACTGGACACTATGGCGTCATAAACAAGTTAATTATTAATGTTTTAATTGAATCATCCATGTACATAAATGCCTCAAGATCTGCTACACTTTCATCTGTATTTGTTTTTGTTTGTAAATATTTATAAATTGTGAACAGTGGTAATTGATTTGTTTTTGCTAGAAAGATATAAAATATATTTATTGATTGGTGAATACATTTTCGGAAAATTGGGAAAACCTGGAATATTTCTGCACTGGATTAATTTACTATTGCTTTTGGTTTTCTGTTTCTATGGAAAACATTTTGTTGGAATTCTCGCACAATGTTGAATTATTCTTGGAATTCATTATTATCGAGAGGAGAATAAGGAAAGACACCAAATATGGCGGGCTATCAGAATGCGACGTATCAGACGAAGGTTTTTTGCGGAGAGGGTACTTATATTGAAAGGTGAGATTTCAATTGCAGAAGTGGGTCTTGAATTTATTATTCCCTTAAAATAATAGAACTTGATTTAATTAAAAATTATATCTAAGCAGCTGTTTTTTGTAATAAGATTTATATTATTTACCCTGAAATGGATTATTTGCAGTAAATTGCAATTAACGGCTATTTTACATAATTACAAATATAATTATATAAAATTACAATTTTTTTCAATTTTTATTTACGCAGTATTAAATTATAATGATTAAAATTCGGACAATTAGTTGTTAGTGTGCATTGGTCAGATATTAGTGTATTGATGTTGTCTACAGTCAGTGTCCTGGGGGCCTTTTAACACATATTGACCAAGCCAAGTGTCGGAGTGATCCAAGATATCTCACTTCAGTTAACATTAAAGAGACACACAGCAATCTTGATGTTCTGACCAAGCATTCAAAAATAAGTGTCTCAATTTATTAATCCAGTATCATTTTCACCTGGCATGGCGCAGTAGGTAGCGCTGCGGATTTGTAACCGGAGGCCCCGGGTTCAATCGTCTGTGGTGCCACTGAGTTCCGTCTGTGTTCTTGGGCAAGACACTTTCCCTTAGCCTCGTCCGTCGGATGGGGACGTAAACCGGGCGGTCCCCGTGTATCGGTCTATCCCTCCGAGCACGTTAAAGAACCATAGGAATCTATTCGATAATAAGAGTAGGGCACAGTTCCCGGATTCCTATGTATCCTTCCCCTCTGTCTGGGGGCGGCTCTAAATAACCTATACTGTGTTGATGAGCCGTTAAAACATCATTCAGTTCAATTCATTTTCACCTGCTGGCATATTATGAAATAAAAGGTAATAAATGCAGTTTAAAAAAAAAAATCATATAACTACAATACAGGTTTAAATGTATTATTGATGCATGTAATCAACAGTAATAAGCAAAAAAACATGTTACTTTGAACTTCTCTTGTAATTACACTTTTTAAGTTATGTGTAGAAAAAACTAACGAGATGTCGCAAGTTTTGAAAGCAAGTTTTGAAAATTCGAGATTGTTGTGTTTCCCTTTAATAATTGTGCTTTGCTAAAGCAGAGTGGTGAATTTATACTACATTTAAACATTTACTCTAATTAAATAAAAATGTCCTATTTAATATTCTCTAAACACCTCTGAAACAAACCAACCGTAAACTGAAATAATCTTTCTATTGAAGTTGATGAAATTGTTGAATTTTATGATGGCAAGCTTTCAGTATGCATGTAATTTTCCTAAGATTTCATAAGTGTTTTGTTTTTTCACTGTCTTTATTAGATTTGTTTTCACTGCCTTTCTACACTCTTATGATCGACCTCCTATGCTCAGAAACAGTAAATAAATATTATTTTTTGAGAATGGCCAAAAGGTGATTACTTACCAAGGTTATTTGAAAATTGAGCGATTTTCTACCAAAGCCGTCAAGCTGTGCCATGAACCACATTACGCCTGCTCAGAGTTTTACGAGCATGGCCTTCAGTACAAACACCAACAGCCTGGTGGTAGATATATTTAAAACTATTACTGCGCATATTTGCAAACTTGTTCATTAGTTTATTTAAAAATAATATTTAACAATATTAGGTAAAAAAAGCATTTTTTTGAAAATATAATATTAGGTAATTAGGCATTTTTGCTGGATGTTTGAAGACTAAACTTGAAGCGATATCAAGTTATTGTTTTATCAGAAATCTTTACTTGAGGTCAATACCTGGCATGTACACTGCACCCCTAGGATTGTTGTTTGTGCTTGTGAGAATAATTAAGTTCTTGTATTGATTAGTTGTAATAAGTGAGATATTGTCTCCCGTATACTGATAGATTACATGGTTTTGTAACGGAACCTACATATGCAAATATTTTATTGAAGCTGTCGTGCCAGAAGTTTTACGGGTGTAACCGATAACCAAAAATAGTAAACAAGTTTTTGAAGTACATAATTGAATTGTTTGTAACTTAATGGAGTGTGTCAGAGAATATATTTGAGGGCTTAATGCTGAGTTCTGGGTTTATAAAAAGCATTTTACCACTGTCCTTAACAGGCCTTATAGCAGCCAAACTTAGACTTAGGTGACCATATAACATATAATTATAGCGTCTGAATTATTTAATGCAGTTTCATCATTATCACCAGACCTCAAGAAAATTTGTTTCAAAAAAATAACTAAATATTGACAAGTCCCAAGATAATATTAAGTGGTGTATTGAATCCAGATCCACTAATATTGGTGTTCCATAATGCATTAATGTTGTTGGATGTAGGTGTTTGTTTTAGGCAGATGAGATACGATTGTACCAATTAAGTAATTATCAGTTTATATTTACACCCACCTGGGGTCAGTTTGATCTTAGGGGAGGTATCCCTTTACTTACAAACATACAGGTTGCAATAATTGTTTGTGTGGAAGCTGGAGTTACTGACTTGCTGACTGCTTCTGTATTTCTTGAAGATTGAATGAATGAAAGGACTGTTTTACAGCATGTCAGCACAATTTGTGCATGAAAACTGATGCAAAATGAACAATGAAAAAGACAATTATTAGAGTACGGTAAAAATGTATAATTAACACTACTTACAAATAAGGCATGATATGGTAAAAAATATTAGCTGTGTATTTCATCAAGAAAAATGAATCGGGCACAGATTGAATTGTCCATGTTTGATCAGTTCAGCAAAGCTTACACCTGCAATAAACTCCATAAAAATGAATTTTATTAACAACATTTTGGATTGGAGAAACACGTTTTAAATAAGCTAATAAATAGTATGAAAATCGCACAAGAAATGTAGTTCCTGCAAGAAAATTTGATAACAGTGTCGCATGTTAGGTTTCATCCAATGAAATAATGTTTAATACAGGTATGCAGATGAGGCTGGAATAACTGACATGTATGTTACATTTATTCCTTAAGTCTCTAGCCAAGCTCTCCACAGATTTAATTCTTACATACCAGATAGGGTTATCTGCAGTTTACATGTATGATGGAACGCCTGATCTCACACACACAGGTAGATAAAAGTCGCGCTGCGCGCTGATACCAACAATGACAGTTGCATGACGTCATTTTGTAAATAAACATGCAAAACATTAGTAGATGGCGACATCAATGCACAGAATGTAAATGATATGCAAGAAAAATAATCAATCATGGGTATCCGGTTCAGATAGATAGAGAAATTTCAACCCTCAGTATAACTATTTTAATTGGAACCTCCGCACTGCTTCGGTTCTGATAAAAAACAATTATACCTCGTGTTGGCATTCCGGATCGTCGCCTGATACCCAAGAAAGATTCTTATAACCTCTTACTTACGTTTTTGTTCTAAAGACTTTCTAGCTTCCTCGACATCTAACCCCCTTTAGCATGCCTGTCAAACATAATTTAATAGAAAAAAAGGTTGTCCTGTTTGGAGATGGACCCGATGTTGTTGTCCAGTTTGCATAGAATTCTGTAACTATTAGCCAGTCCTTATGACTCTGGAAGATGCTCTCTTACTATTAGAGGCACTTATTTCTTACCAATTAATAAAATACTATTACTGTATGTGCTAGAAAATATGGATTCTGTTATTAGTATGGATTTTAAATTACGTATAAAATGATTTACTCTGCAAAACATGGTAGGTGTGCATTTTTATGAATTTTATTAATTTATTAATAAAACTCTAGGACTTAAATCTCAGAACAAAAATGTCCGAAACTGAATAAATAGGCCTACATAGCTGAAATGTTCCGCCTTTTGCCCATCTTCTGTTTAATAATTTTAATATAATGACAAAATCAACATAGTGCAGTGATTTCTGGGTGTATCTTACAAAGTTAATCTATGACTTTGTGATACTGACATGTCTATATCTGATTGTTCCTAATATTGTAAATATTTTTAAAAGCCATTATTACATTTTGGAAATACTTTAAACACATTTGTCCGACAATTGACTTATCACTATCCAATCATTAACGCCAGGTCTTATCTCGCAATTTGTTCTTGTTGAATTAAGAATCGATATTTATATATGAATATATTAACAATTTGTGGGCTTGGGTTGAATGTAAATGTACATTTTTAAGGCATGATTAACTATGGGTGTATTTATTATTGAGGCCATTGTTAGCTCCATTGATTTATAGGCTCAGTTTATCAGGATTTATTTGCTTAGTAATTGACCACAAGCATTTTTATAAAATAAACAAAAACATCAAATTTGTTTCCCCATTTAAATTGCAATGTTAAGGAAGTTTCATTGCACGCTGTTGAACTGAATTTTTTTGAAGACATTTGTATAAAAGTCTACATCATTTGTATAAATGTCTGCATATTCATGCAATCAAACTGAATGAGTTCTATAGACGATTTTGTCATATTCACTGTATCGACCATCATATATGGCCTAATATGTGCTAAAAATGACGTAAAACACCATTCGAACAAACAAACATATTCTGTCCTCTTTGGCCTGTTCAATTTATAATTTGGTATACTCTTACATTAAATAAACCCATTGCTTTGCACGAATATCTGCATGGGATATTTTCTTCTCAAGGCATGTTATAAGCACAACCCACACTTTGATTGGGTTTGATTGGTTCCATGTGATCTTGTAATCAAAGGACCAGATTACTAATTGTTTGTCCAGAACGACAGGTAGGAATGATTATTAATTAATGCATGTTTACAAAGATGAGAATGGCTGTTTTCCACTGGGGTGAAGCAGGAATCTGTGTATACATCAAAGTAATCATCTACCTGCTCCTATCTCACATACCTGACATAACAATGAGTGATTGTGCTGGATATTGATTATTGATTACACTTGTCATTGAATATAATAATTGTTAATTGGTTCATCCAGAAATGTGTCTCTATTGTTGGTTTGTGTATCATGCTTCTTCAGGAAGTTTCTGTGAAGAAAAGCGTTATCTAACACTGATAAGTTTGAAATAACTTTCTGTCACTTTCTACAATTTCTTATATAGATTTTAGATTTCTTGAAATAAATCACGACTGGTAATAAGTTTGCATTTGTATTTACTTGTGTACACACCCATTGATGGGCATTTGTTATCTTTATATACATAGTTAATATTTTTACAAGGTCATATCTTATTTTTGGTGTTTACCCAACTTTTTCAGCCAATCAGTTGACTCATATTTTCAAATACTTGCATCAATTATTCATGAAGATTTTACTACCAGAGCTCTGGTAAACACTAAGTCGGATAGAGACTATGAATAGAAATCTCAACCATTAAGAAACCGTGGAAGGTCGCTACGTTCCCTCCGTTCCTCGTCATAGTCTCTATATCCTTTACATAAATAGTTTACCTATACATTTAGCGTAATTTTTAATAATTGACTATTTCATTGTTCATATTCATCAATTTTCGTGCAGTATGACCTATTTGTGTCGACATGCTGTAAGAGACCATTCATTTATTCATTCTGTTGTATTATTGTGGCAACACTAGCACCTTGGCTGGTCATCTGGTGCACATCGCTGCTTGTAATTATGATATAAAACAGTAGATGTGTCCAATTATGCTATCCAGTGATACTACGATGAGTATTGATATGTCAGATTGACACTGATTGGCTATAACTTCAACGTAAATCACCATGGAAACAATAAAGTTGACAGCCCAGTGAGTATTGCTAATGGATGACAACATGAACTTTCTAACTAATTGGTTTGGTTATCATGTGTCAGGTAATAATCTTTCATATGGTTGCATTTTAAAAATTAATATAATAAATATGTCCAGTTTATAAATTATTTTTTTAAAGACCATAATCTAATCATTACACTTGAAGCTTGAAGTTTGGAAGAAATTACGAAACTTCATGAGCTTTATGTTTACTAACGAAAGATTCAGGAATTATCGATTCTTACGGATGGCGGGTGGTGTACAGTACTGGTTCTACCCAGGAAAAGCGGGTGGTCTGCCTTCACAAAAAAATCGACCATCATATATAACCTTACATGTGTTGAAAATGATGTAAAACACCAAACAAACAAACAAAAGATTCCAAACAAACAAACAAAAGATTCCATACAAACAAACAAAAGATTCCATACAAACAAACAAAAGATTCTGTTGGGATGATTAGTCTTTTAAACCCATAATTCCCAGTCCAGGAGTAGGTCCTTTATATTGCTTTAAAAAACATTACGCTTGTTTTTTCCCGCTTTTTCTGAATCTTTTAAGTTTTATTTACGCATGGGTTAATCTTAAATTCATCATACCGGTTTAAAATCAAGTAAATATGTGTCAAAACAGCGTCAGAATGACTGATGTGGCGACACCAGTGGTGTACCATGCATAATATCAAAGTTTGCAATTGCCCGTTATGCCTGATTTGCTAAATATACTATGATTACAATCCATAAGTTCATCCATGAGGAAGATGGCGTTACCTTGAGATCGGGACAACTTCCCTGGATAGGGTTTGATACAGGTTGAATGCAAACTACCTTTCTCGCACTGTTGCTGTGGCAGCTATTTGTCATTTGCAATTGTTGGAAAGATGTGTTATGTGTGAATGAGTAAACTGATTTGCATTTTTCCAAATTGAAATGTCCAAAGTATAGCAATTTTATCACCAAAAATTCAGCATTTCCATCAAAAGTGTTAACTATTGCTCTAGTGTTAATTTGCTTGACAAGTTCAGGAATTTGCTTTGCTGTTGTATGAATAACTACTTTTTCTGCTCCATATAACAATTCCACCTACACACTCGAACAGGCATGCTAAAGAACTTGAAGGCAGACCCATCTTCTGTAATACATTATTCATACCACCCATCAGGAATCATGATTTTGTGACAACAGACAGCGAAAGGATGATTTTGTATCACAGTTTCACAGTTGAGAAGATCTGTAATTGTATAACCATGTTTTGTCATGGTCAGCAAGTGTTGTCTTTCATCCCGATAACTCACTCAGAACTAACCTGATATGTATCAGCCCTTCAGGTGAAAAACGGTATTATATACACCCAATGCTGCACTTGTTGCACTTAAATGTTGTTTATTTTAATGACTTCTTTTACACTTACGTGTTTATTTTAATGGCTTTGTCACCAGTTTTGTCACCTAGTTGAGAGTAGTGGTACCTGGATTAAAAGCTTTATTAGTATACATGGCTGTTCAAGGCTGAATGATTTACGGTCAGTGAAAAGTGTTGAAATATTTATACTAATGGTAGAGTTCTGAAGATATTTCGGTCTCTGGGCTATAGATTGGTGATGGTGAATAATGGTGGAAGAAAAATATGAAATAAACTCTAGAGAGAGAGTTTTCATTTCATTGTTTCCTCTCAGAACCATATAGTCTTCAGTACAGCTGAATGCTGATAGAAAGATTGTAGAAAGCGGTTTTGTAAAAACTGTTGCAGTGAAATGTGTAAATAAATTAGAGAAATTTCCAACATGATGGCGAGAAACGTCTTATCGTGGCGTACCAATATATGCAAATTTGTAATTTGCATTAAATTGCACTTTTCTCACCTACGCATTTATTGAAACGTTCATTACATTAGCTGTATTACAATTGATTTCTCTCCTCTGTTTGACGGCTCACGTTTTTGATCAGACACAAGATAATTATTCCATATAGCTACAGTATAGCGTAAAGTACCATTGGGATATAAATCATTCATAAATATGGATCCTCGATGGTAATCATGCCAGCAGAACCCATCAAATATATGTTTGTCATTGAGGCCAAAAATAAAATTATGTTTGTTTCCCCTTCCCGACCGACCCACCGAAATTGCCGCAACCCGAATTATTTTTTCGACCCTTTTTTTTTTTTTTTTTTTTTGGTACCGTCTTAAATGTGTCTTATAGGTAGCATGTATTCCAGTTTTGATCTCAAATAAAAGAAATGAAATAAAAAAAATATTTTACCTACCTACCTACCCAACCCTTTTTTGCATGGGTCGGGAAGGGGAAACAAACATAATTTTATTTTTGGCCTGACCTCTTTCAGACAGAAGGTTTTGTTGCAGTTCCATAATTTGCAAGTTTTGACACTGATGGTGATGCTATATATACAACACTGAAAATTAATTGATTATGTCTTTCTTAGTTAATCAATGAAGCATGTGTGTGCAATTTCATTAATTTCATTACAACACAATAGGATTATGGATGCAAGTTAAGTCAGTGATCCTGACAATCAATTTAACACACCGATGCTTCAGCCAGAGTTCTTTCAAGGTCGAATGATGTACTGGAAATTTGGTTTGCCTTTTCTGCGACATCGATGTACACCGTATGTATCGGCACACCATAAGTGGGGCAGAGTAAAGAGATACATTGCAAACGTTTTCAACTTCTTGAGAATTTGATTAGCACAATGTATCAAAGTAGAGTAAGGCCTAAAAAAAATAATTGTGTGGTTCGGGTCACCCGACCTTACCTACGAATACCCGCCGACCCTGATGTTTTTTTGGTCCATTTCGAATTTTTTTTTTTTTAAAAATTAAAAAAAAAACAAAAAAAAACAGTGCATCTTCTTTGCGTTCATACAAAACAATCCTTAAAAAAAAAAAAATCCCCGACCTACCCTACCTACCAATTTTGAACATGTTACCAGAACCACACTATTTTTTTTAGGCCTAACGTATTTGCCCTATTCATAACTTTCACATGACATCATCAAAATAATTTGACCAATCAGTGATCAATAAAATAAAAGTCCTCCACATTCTGGTTGGGGGTAAACTCAGTGTTTATCGTTGGTGCTCAACTGACTTTAGCCCTTTATAAAACTAGTTCGTAGTGATAATTATATTAAAAGCTTTATTTTTTGTGTACATCTATTGTCTGATTTTAAAACACCAATATGGATACATTTAATTTAAATCATGGTCTAATATTTAGAGATTGAGGATAAAGTCCGGGTCAACCCCTTTATTTTCACCTAATGAATATCTCACCCTACCGGAAGTTGACCGGATGTGAAAGTTATGAATTAAGAGCACCTCTCCTAACAGTAGCCCCCTCCTGACCCAGCATTTTCAAAAAAATTATAATAAAAATAAATTATAATAATAAAAAAAGACCTTCAAAATTCAATAAATTTATCTTTTGTAAGCGCGCCCCCTTGGCATTTTTCATAGCATCCGGGAACTCTACTATCAGGGAAATATGGTTATAAATGATGTAAATGACACCGGTATATAACAAATGTTACCTCATGGTAAACATATTAATTTACAGTTATGCATAATATGTCTCAAATAGATACAGTGTCATGTTATCCAGTCACAATCAATGCATACTGTTAGGTTTTTACTGGCATGTTTGTTGCAGACGGCTACATAAATGAGTTAGGACAATATGTTTCCATGGCTACACATACATTTAATTGTACCATGAAGTGGCAGAAATCAATGAGAGGACATCAATAAGGAGTTTTATGCATGCTATGTTGTCATGGCGCACTTTTCCTAGACGGTCATCAACTAATTCATAGTTTTATTTCAGGTATCATTGCACAGAATAAAAAACAATGAAGGAAGGCGTAAAAGTTATATGGTTTTGCAATTAGATTTATAGTTATCGTTTTATCAATTTATTAATATTTGATATTTTGTATATTTTCAGATGAACAAGAAAGAGTACAGAAAAAGACATTTACAAATTGGATGAACTCCTATCTGAAACAGGTAACTTACTATGAGGAATAACAAGAACAAAACTTTACAAGTTCTGTAACATAAATGAGGCATTATAAGTGAGTGTTACATCCTGAGAGTAATGTAATTGGTATGATAGGAAAACTTATCTCCCTTGGTCTCCTTTATGGCCACAAATAAATGAGGTGCCATTGCTCCACTCATTCTTGAGTTCAGTAATATATACAGTAAAACCTGCTCAAAAGACCACCTCAGTTAAATGACCTCTGACTTTAAAGACCACCGTTTCAGTTCCCGGTTGTATTGTGTTAAATTTTGCTTTACTCTTAAGTATCTCTTAAAATACAGGTTTCCATGTACTATTAAAAATAACTATGCCCCTCACCAAAGGAGTTGCCATAGACACCTAGTTAAACCAAGTAAAAAAAAATCTGCTTGCCTTTCTCATAAACATTTGTCCATAGCCAAGATATACTTTATTCTCTAGCCTCATCCGTCTGATGGGGAAATATACTGGACAGTCCTGTGAATTGGAGTTGATCCTCCGATCACGATCACGTTGAAGAAATAGAAGAATCTATTAGATTAGTAATTGTAGGGCACAGTTCCTGGATTCTGGTGTATCTTAACCCTCTATCTAGGGCTGTGTTGATGTATGTTCAATAACACTTTATTTTAATTTTCATTTGAGGTTAAGTTAACTAGAATACCGGTTAATGCTAGAAAACCTCAAAACATTTATTGATACTAAACAGATGGGAACTAAAGAAAATAGTGACATTATTTTGGTCTTTTAACACAGATGGTCTCTTGATATAGGTGCATTTTAATTTAAAACAAATGATACAACTTGGCTTTTGAAACAGTATTCTCTTAAAGCAGATGGTCTCTTAATAGAAGTGGTCTTTCCAGCAGATTTGTATTTTGCATCACATTAAATTCATGGTCAGAAGCAACCAAACGGTATACAGCCTAGAGTAACTGTTGATCTTGGGGAAACCATTATAATAATTATCCTTCTATCTGGAACATTATCATTTGTTTCATTGATGTTGCTCTTACACTTAATCCTTGTACTTAACTGAAGATTATGTGTAAAATATTGCTTAAGAACAGTTTTTTCAAAACATCAATGTTTATCCAAAACAAGGTCTTGATCAGCTAACTGTAAACAATATGCCGTTATGTTCATGCTGCCAAAGTGATAAGCAACTAGATTAAATGCTTTGTAAAAGTGGAACCATTTTGTTTTGAAAATGATAGTGATGATAAAATGAAAATGTATTGCCAATTGGAGTAAATTTATTTAAAATCCGATTAAAAAAAATATGTTGGCATTTGAAGGACTGCATGATATTATCAGGTATAGTCGTGAATTCTTAATGCAGAGGAACTGTGAAGTGTTGTATTTATAAAATCACTCGAAATTAGGTTTCTTCATGCTTAATTTACATTCAATAAATATTTACAGAGGCATAATTTGTACCCTGAGAGAGTTTAGAAGAAATGTGGTGTTTGTTTTGAATAATTTATGATTTACGTATCACATACTACCTTTGAAGTATGTTATTAAGCAAGCATAGTATCTCCTAATGAATGCTGAGCACTTTGAAATCTCCGTGCCGCGCTATATGAGCAAACTTATGCAGATTTCCTTCCTAGCTGAATAAGAAGCATGCACATAATTTGTAGCAAATTCAATAAAGTAGTGTTTTTTTATGCCCCTGCCATATATAGGTGTGTGGGGAGGCACATAGTGTTTCCTTTGTCTATCCATACGTCAAATTTTATCTGCCTGCATGTCACACTTTATGCGTACATCAGACTTTCTTGTCCGGAGAATGCCTGATATTCTCAGTGGATTATGGTGATACTTGCTAGGAAGTATCGAGATACTTGCTATGAAGTATCGATATGAAGTCTAGTTGCGCTCATCATGCTGTTGCGGTTCATTGGCGTTCGGCAGAGCTACGGCTCTTTAATGATATTATATTTCAGCTTACATTCATGTCTACAGACACTTTTCTAGGTTTGCTTTAGAATAACTATTGTTCTTATAGAAAATCCTTTTTTTGGGATGCTACCACCCAATTTACCACCCATTTTATTCAGTGTGTAGTATCAAAAACGAAAATGTGTTGTTTGTGGTGAATGGTATTATTTAGTACTTGCCCTCAACTCTCATGAAATTATAATAATTCCACACTTGAAGATCTGTTAACACTCTCTGAATCAATACTAAAACTCCAAATACAGTCTTACAGTAACCTTGAAACTATGGGCGAAAACATCAATCATTCTAAATAACCTGTTTATCTCATGCAACCTAGACGGCTCTCTTTTAGTGTAATATAAGATAGTTGCTATTATTATTAATAATCTTATCCATTATACTGAAATGGAAGCTTTGAAAGCGTAAATAATTGAGACGTAATATAGAAAGCGACATGCAGCAGGGTAGAAGTCTCTTTGATAACATGATGGTTATCTGTCACAGGCAGGCAGTAATGGAATTGAAATTGAATAATTTAAATAAGTACAGGATGTTTGTGTTATGCAGAAACCCAGTTTCTGAAAGAAAAAAAAGGAGGCAATTAACGTCGCCTGACAGGAAGGATGGAGGCGGGTGTTAAACGGGCAGTCCCGGGTATATGAGTCTCCCGGTGTGTAAAGTAATGAAAGTATTATCAAAACAGAGTATGGCCATGATCATTGCAAATTATCCTTACAATGGCCATAAAGCAGTATGCAAGTATTGATAGACAGAAAATCAATGGACATGGCCATTAAAATAAAGACATGTGAGATCAACTACCCTCAAAGAAGTGTGTGGTCATCAGTATATGGTCGAATGTGTCTCAGGGTACATAATACAGCACAAATTAATATCTTAATGTGAGAAAGGCGTAAATTAACTCCTTATAGGGGATTAGGCAGTGAAATTTAATTAAGTCCATAATTAAATTCCAATGAAGCGACTGAAGTTCCAAACCTCTTTGATTTAATATGTGTTTATCATGATCAAATTAGCCATTTCTGGACTTGACCTTTCCATTTAGGGTTTATGGGCTCTTATTAATATTTTATCCCTTAACTAGATACCAAGATGATGTAGGTGGCTCAGTTTGAACCTTCATTGATTTGTAGACCATTAATTGTTGTCCAACCTGTGATTGATATTGGGTTACCTGATTGGTTGGCTTAAAGTTTAGATTCAACATTGACAGAGTCTTGAGTTTCACATTTTGATGGAGCACAATTGATTTCTAGATGATTAGCTCTGGGATAGTTTGTTCAATTATTTCAATAAAAATGTCATTATGATGCTCTACAAGCCCCAGTCCCTGTCCATAGACTGGTTAACTTCTGGCAGGCCAAGTAGGGAGATTTGGGCTTGAAATACAGAGATTTTGTCGTCAGTCTTAAGTTTCACATTATTTACCTTTAGAAAAATAAATTAGGATAATTTCTGTTTTGGAGCTTCATAACATGGTTATGTATTTCACACAATGTTCACATATTATTTTTATATTGGCAGTCTTATTTAATAAATGAAATGAAATGTTTCGTTTGTCCTGTTAACACAACAATGAGACTACTTTGCTTCAAGAAAACTTCTGTAGAGCTCTAAAGACAAGGCCTTGTCCACTCACTGAGCTAGCCATGTATTCTAATTTAAGCAATTTTTCTAAAAGCAAAACGGTTTTTGAATTGTATCCCTTA
This sequence comes from Cyrtodaria siliqua, assembly GCA_037043455.1. Lineage (NCBI taxonomy): Eukaryota > Metazoa > Mollusca > Bivalvia > Adapedonta > Hiatellidae > Cyrtodaria > Cyrtodaria siliqua. The sequence goes on from JAWPHD010008788.1 coordinate 16,928, forward strand.
TGCTTCTTTTGAAAATATATTGAACTATCATTTGATAAAGCAAAGGTAACAAAGTCTGAAGTTTTTCTAAATTTCAGTAGCAAACATAGTGCTAGACTTTGTTGAACATATTGCATTTAATCTGTTAGTTTTACTGAGAATAAAAGAGTATATTAAATCACCAGACAGTTTATATATGTGGTATCTCTGGCTTCTATCACGCAAAATGTACTTTGACTGGAAAAGAATCAATTCCTTGAAGGCTTCCATCAATATGCAGAGCGAGTGTTTTGTCTGTTTTGTGAATTACACAGCGGACATTGCCTTGCAAGATATGATGCTTACCTTGAACAATGATGAGACGATATATAACGAGGGTTCAGTGCGAAACTATTGTCTCTTTATTTATTAATAGTTACAATTGTTTCGCATTCACTCTTCGAAAAGTGGACTTACCGATAGTTACTTACTAATGCTATTTTTCAGATTTTGTTTTACCAACACAAAGAAAACAAAAAATAAAAATAAAACGTGGTTTCCGTGGCCGAATGGTTAACAATGTTGCGTTGCAAACCTTCACCTATCACTGCTGCTGGTTCGAATCCCACTGGGAGCTCGACTTGTTAGTGTGGAAGTGCGATTCTTACGGATGGCGGGAGGTGTACAGTACTGGTTCTACCCAGGAAAAGTGGGTGGTCTGCCTCCACCACAATAAATCGACCGTCATATATAACCTTACATGTGTTGAAAATTACGTAAAACACCATACAAACAAAACCAACACAAAATATCTTAGCTTTCTTACCTTTGCTTAGTTACTAATGATTCTTCATGGTATTGTTACGGATGGCGGGAGGTTTACAGTAATGGTTCTACCCAGGAAAAATGGGGTGGTCTGCCTCTACCACAAAAAAATTCGACTCATATTATTATAGTACTATAATATAATTGTGTTTTGAAGGTAAGTTTGGATGGCCAAGCTAAATCACATGAAAATGTTTTCCCTTTTTAAATGAATTTTGTGTAATTTGTTAGTTTATTTCAAACCCTACAACATATTCCATTGATTATTTTATGTTACAGAAATCCCCTCCCTTGAAGGTCGAGAACCTGTTTGAAGACATCAAGGATGGCGTGGTTCTTCTATCACTTCTTGAGGTCCTATCTGGAGAAAAACTGGTAAGGGCAACAAATATCCAAGAAAAACCCCCACTTATATTTACTGCATATGTAATAACATTTTGTGTCTAGACATTTTGTGTCATCCAGGGTCGTTTCATCAGGATTACAAAATTTGACCATATAGGGTCATCTCTGTGGGTATTAGATTGTTTATGAAAGAAAGGACAATCAATTTTTTATATATCTGGTTGTTACAGTAAAGCCAATATGAAAACATTTCACTTGGCATTACGTGGTCCGAGTATTAACTTTCATACCCCATCCAACCCTTTCTAAAAGAAGCAAAAACGTGGTTGGCTGGAGAATGAAATAAAACCTTAATATTGGCTTAAAAAGTTTGCATATTGTAAAATTAAAACATTTAATAGGTTATTTTAAACAGGTTATCACATTTTTTCAGTAAAAAATGTTTTAAATATGTTTTATTGTCAAAATAAACGTTATAAAATCCTGCTAATATAAGCTTTCCCATCGCTTAATGGAATTAAGGTGGGACCACGTAATAGGTATGCTCCTGTAGGATCATCTCAAGATAAGAAAGCATAAAGTCCTCTTAAATATGCTTTTCTTTAACTTTTTTCTTCTGTTCAAAATGGGTCAGCATTTTATTTAGTATGGGAGAAATAAAAATACCAAGAACGGCAAGAAGTAATATTGGCAGTGTTGTTTGTCCATTAATTGATCGATACATGCTTTTGACTTAAAAGCATAGTAAATATTTAAAAATAGTTTTCTTCTCTTGAAAATGATTCAGCTTATTTAATTAATATGTGAGAAATAAAAATAGAAATATTGGCAGAGTTGTTTATCCATTAATTGGTCGATGCATTGCTTTTGACCCTAAAACGCAGTAAATATTTAAGGTTATTTTGGCAAACACTCTGGCCATGGCCGAACTGTAATGTAAACGATTTACAGGGTTGTGATTTATTATGTTAGCAGGTTTTCTGCTAAGTTTAATATTTTCTGTCAAGTAAAGACCAGATTTACATTTCTTACCTAGGTGCCTTATGCAATCACAACTTGTATTGAGCTTGTGACCCAGTGCATAAATATTTAATCAGTATTTGATTTCTGCTCTACCTGGCTAATTTGTAATTTAGAGAGTGGGTGGGAATCTTGTATTTGTAAAACACCAAGCAGAATTGAGAGACCCAAAGGTTGGAGGGGTGGTCTTGTGTCTATGTCTCGGAGGTGTCATACCGTTGATGGGGACGAAGATTAGGCTATCTAGTTAAAGTTTGTCAAAACATTGTTATATTGATTTAGAAATAATTAAATTAAAGTAAATCAGATTATTTTATAAAAAAATCAAAAAAATAAATAATCTGCTGATCGTTCAACTGTTTGAGATCGTATGGCAAGAAATCTTCTTCAGTTTACCCACAATGATTGAGGGATATTTTTCTGATATCTTTTCTCTGGCGTTTCTCCAAAGATAGCGGCCTTGGTAGTTAAGTGTATAAGGACTGGTGCTTCAGCGCTACAGTCCATTGCCATGGAATGGGTAGGAGCACTGCGGAGGCTTGTCTGATGGGAATCTTCACCCTACATTTCATCTCCCTCTGAGGTCGCTGTGCCAGTATGACCTTATACCACTTAAGCTAGTGCTACAGGGCACTTTATATTGCCTCTCATGAACAGACTCAATAAAACCGATTCTGCTACTTTTCTCTCTTGTTTGTGTCTGTTGCTTCCAATGGATCCTCTTTTCAGTATTTATTATAATGTGTTAACAGGGATGTAAAACCACATATCATGTCACTTCTCTAGAATTACTGGAAAGGATGGTTATCAAGACCATGTAAAATTGTGATCCATAAATTGGTGGTATTTCTTGAATGCTCAATATCCCACCAAATGTACTTACATGTTTTAGCATGTATGCTGTAAACGTTAGCTGTCACAAATTTCATGTACAATTTGAGATATTTACCATTTAATTGTTCATTCTATAGCATTAGTATTTCATCTTTTACCGTTATCTTAATCTTTCGATAAAGTAAATGTATATAGTAATGGTGTAATGCCATTGGAAATACGGGCTTCTCGCATTCCTTGATCGTATATTACAATATTAGTTTGGACGATTTCCAATTTCAATTGGTGTTATAGATAAGACCTGTACACTGATGTTAAATAAGGACTTAGAAGGACACTAGAATGTCAGGAGTTGTAATAAATACGTTCAATTATACAGCTACTGTATTGAAAGGTTATAATTAAGAAATAGTAGAGAAATGGTGTTTATACACATAGATGACATGTCATTCAGTAGCTAATGGTGAAAGATGACAAATCGGTATATCAAACAAATTAAAGTAGAATTCCTACTGAAAAATTCCAAATCATAGTTCTGAATCAGCAAAATAGGATGATTTTCAATATGACAAAATGCATGATAGATAAAAGTGAAATAGCAGAATGTTAAAATCCTAGAATAAGGGACCCAAGATCCCTTGCATGGAAATGACCAAGAACCCCTGCTTCTTTAAGTGAAAAAAATGAAATTTTCAAAACTTAAAACATAGAAGAACCATTTGATATTGTTGTGGATGAAATAAAAATTAAAGATTGAAAATTTATATTCTGCACAACATGCACAAAGAAGTCATGAAAAAAAATGAAACAATAAAGTAGGTGTTTTTCATCTCTTCCTATTGGAGAGTAACAATAATAATAAAACAAGCCCTACTGTCAGACTATCCATTTGAGGTTAAACAATTTTTTGAATTTTAAAACATATTAACATGTAAAGTTGCTATTAAGATACCTATATAGCTTGCGTACATCTTTTATGATGATTTTGTTTGTCTTGCAGCCGATGGAACGAGGGAAACTGAAGCGAGTACACTATGTCAGTAACCTGTCTACAGCTCTCAAATTCCTGGAAAGTAAAAAGGTGAGGAAACCAGGTTATGTTTCTATGCTGAACTGTGTGATAAGATAGATTGGAGAAAGAGCACAAACAAATGATACTTTTAAGTCAAAAGTTATGCAATTTGAAAAAAAATGCTGTTTAGAATGTGAGTACTGGCAATTCTTATGAATAGCAGGAGGTATCCAGTACTGGTTCTACCCAGGAAAAATGAGGTAGTCTGCCTCCACCACGAAAAAATCAACTGTCGTAAATACCTAAAATGTGATGAAAATAGCCTAAAACGCCATTTAACCATTAAACTTTCATGACAGCAGCATTTTAATACCATTCGTCTGTCCATGCATGGATCCCGGAAAACTATACATGTGTGACTAGGGATTATAGTTGGGGGTACTTTAGTACATTAACATATATAGGAAAACAGCTTGTTCCTTTTCCTTTTTGTCGTTTTTAGTGCGTGATTGGCTTAATAGAAATGCGTGGCATTAGCCACATAAGTATACCTGTGTTAGACCGACACAGAGTCCATCCTAAAACTTAACCTCAGACTACATTCCCCATACTTTCCCCATGTTCTTATAAATCAAGATTTAAATTAAATTTTGCACTTTATGTACAAGTATATAGAATTATATATCTATGTTTAAGTGTACAAAATTCAATTTCAGTCATTATTTCATACCATTTTCTTTAATGTGCACAAAGTTTTTTCCAAATTCAAATGTTACTTTATTTTATGTTTCTATATTATATTTCAGATAAAACTTGTAAATATCAATGTATCGGACATCGCGGATGGTAAATCCTCCATTGTACTGGGTCTGATATGGACCATCATCTTATACTTCCAAGTAAGTATTTTACTGGGTCTGATATGTACTTGATATATAGGCCTTCGTCCGTAAGTTACATTAGTGATTCTCGGGACACTGAATCCATCAGATCATGTGTCTATATAGTTCTGTTGTGAAAGAATGTAAAACATCATCACTTCATTTCTATAATTTCTGTGGTCATTGGTCTCAATCAGACTTGTATGTATTGAACAGAACATAAAAACAATCAACAAAATTACCATATTCATTTCATGCTTGTCATGACATAACTGCCACATATAGTTCATGCTTGTCATTGTTTCATAGTCTGACAAAATAATCATATTCAGTAATTATTCAGTTTATTCTTGTCACGAACTCACATACAGTTCATGCTTGTCATAGTATTGTAGTTGTACAAAATAACCATATACTGTTCATGCTTGTTTCATGGTGATGCAAAACCGCCATATCAATTTTATGCTTGCCACAACAAATTGTGAAATATTCCATTTATGGTTGTCATATGTTTATAGTCGGACAAGATTACCATATACTAGTCATGCTTGTTGTAGTTCCATAGTGATAAATTTTATGCTTGCCACAATAACAAAAATGCCATATCCCATTTATGGTTGTCATAGTATTATATTGGGACAATGTTACCATATCCAGATCATGCTTGTCTCATAGTGATAACAAAACCGCCATATCCATTTTATGCTTGCAACAACAAAACTTGTATCCCATTTATGATCGTCATAGTTTTATATTTAGTGAAGATTACCATATCCAGATCAAGCTTGTCACCGTTTCATAGTTTATAAAAATCATTATTAAAATCCCATGTATTTGTAATTTTTTAACAAGAAGCTAATGGAAAATCCTTCAGTAAGTCTCTAGTTAAATGCTGCCAATTGTTATTGCTTTAACATTTTGATTTTAGATTCAAACCACGCCTTATTATTTTGAAAGTATTGACCAAGTGTTGCGGGTAAATGTTCATATATGCATCTTGGTCTGGTTCCGAGTCGGTGGTTAATTACCGCCAGCATGTCTGTCATAGTTGATGTTTGATTGGTTAGCTGTTTCGTTGCAATGTATGAGAAAAAAGTGTGCTCTAGTCTTCGTCTCGTATTTGAATATTGATCGATTTTAACATATTTATTTAAACTTAAATTGGTAATTTCGTTGAAGTGTGTGATGAAAAGTAGCATGAGCCTTTTGATGTGTGTAGTTCCAAGTTTGATATTTTTGCCGCTCATTGGGGCAAGTAGAGTCTGGACTGAGCATGAGTCTGTCTTGTCTCATATTGATGTAAATTAACTAGTTGCAGGTGTAAAAATGTGTAATTTCTTTTTGTTACAACTTGTAAACAAAGCATGAGCCTTTCATTGTGTTTGTCTTGGTCGATATTAGTGAAAATTAACTTGTAAATGCTAAAACTAAATCAACAGTTGTTTTGACTAATTGTTAGTCATGTTCATTTCTGTTATTTATAACCTCTCTTCTTAGTCTTTATGTTAATAAAAAATAATTATTAAGAAGTAACATTTAGAATGCCTTTGTTTCTTGATAAACTGACGGGATTCTGTGTTATTTTTGTCTTTTCTTACTCAAATGTCGTATGTTCTTTTTGTGAGATAGGCAAAAGCATATGACCGGCCATTTGTATATTTAAAGAATTTTCTACCCAGTTGTCTGTTCCATACCCTTGTTTAATGTGGTTACTATTGTTCTGTTCTAATCGCCAGTCAATTAAATGTAACTGCATGCCCTAACAGACAATAAAATTATCTCATTTTGTCTCTGAAGACAAAGGTATAACCTATCCCAAATAAAACAAAAACAAAAAACAAAACAGCTTTTTTTATAAGAAATCAGCATAAAAGAATTTATTTAAAACATTTAGTTTAAACTTGTTTCTTTTACATCGATTGCAAAACAAGTTCTTGCAACTTTTATTAATTACTCTTGATGGCTTCCTGGGCAGAACCAGTACTAAGCAATGTGGATTAATTATCTTGCTCAAGGATAAATAACATGGCCAGGGCAAGGATCGAGCTCACAACCCGGAGTCCGATGCTTTACCACTGGACCACTCTGCCGACCACTCACTTCATGCTAATAATTTAAATCATACTAGTAGTTTTATATAATTGTCTTGCTTTTCACAATCTAATTAAACTTGCTTATTTCAATCACAATAATCCAAGTTATTGCCAATGAATGTCACCAGCAAACAAGCATACATGAAGCATCTTGTCGTATCTTTCCCCTCCAGATTGAAGAGACAATGGTCGCCCAATCACAAGATCAGACGGGTGCAGAGCGCCCCCTGTCAGCACTCGATAAATTCCGCAGAAATGCCAAGAAAGCTTTACTAGCATGGACAGAAAACGCAATCACAAAGTAAGTTTGAGTTTATTTTAGGGCTTCAGTAATGAATTACACAACAGATCAAATGAAAAATGAAGTAGCCACAGATTAAACAAAGCCAAATATAGCATTTTTCAATAAATCAAGGGCCACAGCTTTCTCTTTCTTAACCAAATTTAATATATGGGGAAAATGTTTATTTCAAATCTTATTCACCCACTTCTGAAGCCTGTTTAACTATGATATGCCTAACACCATGTTTATTGTTGTTTAGTTTAGCTACTTCAGTAGCATGCCTGTTTTTCTATAAACCAAATATAAGTTATACCTGCCTTTATTTGCCTATATTCTTGTTAGGCCAAAAATAAAATTATGTTTGTTTCCCCTTCCCGACCGACCCACCGAAATTGCCGCGACCCGAATTATTTTTTCGACACTGGCGAAAAAAAATATTATTTTTTTTATTATTTTTTTTTTATTTATTTATTTTTTTATTTTTTTTTTGTCTTAAATGTGTCTTATAGGTAGCATGTATTCCAGTTTTGATCTCAAATAAAAGAAATGAAATAAAAAAAATATTTTACCTACCTACCTACCCAACCCTTTTTTGCATGGGTCGGGAAGGGGAAACAAACATAATTTTATTTTTGGCCTTACAGACGTTATGGTATAGAAATCAAGGATTTTGGCAAGAGTTGGCGAGACGGTTTGGCATTTAATGCTATCGTTCACACAATCCGTCCAGACCTGGTGGATATGGACCAAGTACGAAAACAGAGCGCTAGAGTAAATCTGGAACAGGCTTTCTCTACTGCAGAAAACCAGCTCGGCATTGCACGTCTTCTGGATCCAGAAGGTAGGTCATCCGCGTAACGAAGCATTGAAAACTTGTTGTAGTGTTATGTTTGAGGAACATATGCCAAGATGAGGTTATACAAAAGTAAAGACAAATGCATATATTGTGCAGAAGTATTTACTTGCTGCTCAGTCATTTAAAAAAATATTTTCGTGAAAGTGTTGCTCAAAAAAAGTACTCGAAAAAAGCAAAAAGTATCAATCTTTTTATCGTTGACAATTTTTTAGTTTTTTGATCATAAACGCATTGTATGTAATGGACAGATGTGGTAAGAATTCTTTGTCTTAAATCACTTCTTTGTTCATCAGAAGGACAAAAGTTAACAGTGTGGTCCCAAGTACTGGAGTCTATTCTCTGGGCATATAAAAAGAAACCAGAGGAATCGTTTTGATAGTAAGAATGGTCATTTTCGATTCCTCAGAATTCTCTCCCTCTATCTGGAAGCAGCTGTAAATAATGTTTAAAAGAGCCGTTAACAACTTAATTGATCTTCCATTACAGATGTGGATGTGGCCAAGCCAGATGAGAAATCTGTGATGACGTACGTTGCTCAATTCTTGAAGGCATACCCAGAGGCTGGGGAGGATCCTTCAGTAAGTTAATTTTACAAATGCAGAAAGTCTTGTGACATGGGGACTATACTTCCAGGAGCTGGCATAGCCCATCGGATACACGACGGACTTGAAATCCAGAGAACTATGATTCAAGCCTCACAGTTGCCACTGAGTTTCGTTGCTGTGTTCTTGGGCATGACACTTTCCCATAGCCTGGTCTCTCACATGGGAATGTAAACCAGGCTGTCTGGGTACATTAAAGAACAATAGGAATCTATTCATTTGTATGAGTAGGGCATGTTACCTGATTTCTATGTATCCTTTCCATTCCACCGGGGCGGCTACGACTACCCTATAATGTGTTGGGGCGGCTATGACTACCCTATAATGTGTTGGGGCGGCTATGACTACCCTATAATGTGTTTATGAGCCCAAGGTTCATACAGCCTTAAAAAGTCCTTAAATTTCAGAAATAGCCTTTAAAAGTCCTTAAATCCACTCCAGCCTTAAAAGTCCTTAAATTCTGACAAAATATCATTAAAGGTCCTTGAATTCATAATCAGTCGATTAATTATACAAGAGGAATAATATCTGACGTAGTTTAAAACAAATCTGCAAAAAAAAATTTCGCCGATAATGTTATGAGTTAAACCAGGCCTTAAAAATGGGTTATTAGGGCTTTAAAAGTCCTTAAAAAGTCCTTAAATTTCATAATGATAATTCTGTATGAACCATGGAGCTGTTTAACAACATTCAGTTTATTTATTTTACTTCGAACAAGATTTACTTTATTTTGAGTAGCAGCGTTTTTCACATACCAATTTTGAAGATTCGCAAATGATTATTTTAATAAATAGTACAATTCTTAAATTTTGGTTCTGAAAATCAGGGTGTTGTTCTTCTTCAGGTTTTTTAGTTGCTCTTGTTTCCAATGCATCAGATATATAAGACTATTCATTTGGTACAATTGATTTATAAATTCTGCATTTTTCTCGTCTTCCAGATGCGTAAGAAGATTAAGACACCAGCAGAACAAGAGATGTCAGACTTACAAGACCTGATGACGTGGTGTTCCACGGAGGCAGATGAAGTACTGCAGATTGTAGAACAGCCAGTCACAGACCGGCAACAGGAATATATGGTAAGTGGCCATTCCATGTTTTTCTGTCATTTATGTAGACACTGGGTTCTTTGGATAGCCTTTAATTCGGTAGAAATACATGCATGTTAAACTGGGTTTATTATTCTTATCAGTTTGAACAATCAGGAAGACCACTCCAACATAGGTAAGACCAAACCTACTGATTGACATACCAGTAACGTTGATTGGGTGAACCAAATGTAGGATAAATAACGTCGGAGTTTCTTATTTCCATTGTGAATTTGAAGCAGTTTCATTCTTATTTATACACATATTAGCACATGCTTCTATTAGTATAGTATTCCTTGGTTTGAAGTTTGCTGATTGGCAATTTTTAATAAAGATCCAGCGATTCTGAATACAGGAATTTCCATGCATGATTAGAAATCTTCAAAATTAGAGCATGTTAATGCAAACCAGTGTTGCAGAAACAAATAACAACGAATATCTGGTCAAACAGTTGTCAGAATAAATTTTAAGCACGGGACTTAGAGAGTCTGAAGGATTCCAGTCATGCTTTATATAATAATGTTTCCAGACCTAATCCTCATTATTATGTAATAAATGGCGTAATAAAAGCCTGTGCCTAATATAGTCTTCATTACTATTAAGGTAAACTACTTGTTCAGGTGACGATCGATTATTCATCACAATCAGTTTTATGTCCATCTTCTGCAGTAAAATGTATTTAATCTATTTTTGATACTCTTTAGGTATAGTTACATCTATTGAATAATTAATAGTTACTGAATAATTAAAGACCAATCAGAATTGTCGAAACCATTTTCTTCCTTAAATGTTATTACTGGTCTAAAATGTTTATTACTGGCCATTCAAGTTAATTAGTTTCTGTTTCTGTTTTTAGGACTATTTAGCTTTCAAAGCGGAGTTAGACAGAAGAGGAAATATATATACTAAATTAGAAGAGAAAGTAAAGACTGGTAAAGCAGTGAGAGTAACTGCGGAACAATTTAAACCTCTAGAAGAGGCATGGAAAAAAGTGTCGCGACAAACTAGACTGTGGTTGTGGAAACTCGACGCCAGCTTACCGGGAAAACTCGGCAAGTTTGGTGATTGGTTAAACCAAGCCGAGGAGATTCTAGAACAAGAAGAGGAGATATTGGAAATGCCAGAAGAAATGGCAGCTCAACTAGGAAATATTTTACAGGAACATAAGGTGAGTTAGTTAATACTGGTTTTTGTCTGTTGTTAAATAAAATCTTCTGCTTTAATTATTGCTTAATGGTCAAACTTTTTTATCTTTCACTTGACAATGGTTTTGTGGATTCCTTCTGTAGAAGCTTTACATTGTGTAGTATGCCTAGGTGTTAGTTTCTTGCATACCACATACATAGACTATCTTTGTTTTACATATGTGCTGGTAAGTCTTGCACATCAGTGCTAAGTAAAAACCATACATTAACTATGGCAACAAAATTATCAACATTTGGATGATGTCATCTTGTAAGTAAACATATAAATGTCATTTGATGGCAGCTTCAATGCCCAATATGTCAATGGTATGTAAGAAAAAGAATCTATTACGGGTATCCAGTTTAGATAGGAAATTCCAATCCTAAGTATAATCGAAACCTAAGTCCTTCAAGGTCCAATCAAAACAGTTCACGTACTTCGGGAGGGAATTCCCTGTCTGCTCCGGATACTCATGAATGATTTTTATAGTCCGTTACCTGTCTGTTATGCCTATCTTTATTTCCATTAGCTCATGATGCCCTCTAAATAGTTGAGGAGTTTCATTCAACTAAATGGTCAAAGGTACATCTAGAGTTTTGTTCTATGATATAGAGGTAACACTCGATATTGAAGAAATAAGAAAACGAGTAAAGTTGAAAATAAAAATGATGAAGAAATGTATAAGAAAACGATATAATTTTTATGGAAAAAACATAATTTGATATAAAGAAGTCAGTTTGTGGTTTTTTTCTCACTTTTTTTCTCACTTTTTGTGTTTATTTGTCAACTCTGTACCATATGTATGTGCTTTAATATTGTACAAAATGAGAGATATTGAATGCCTGGTTATAGCAGTTTCTATGGGAGTTGTGCGCCTGTGGAGACATAATATACGAGGATGAGGTAAACACTGTTGTAAACGTTCACATACAATCTTATATAGGTCACATATATGGGTCACATCATATATAGGTCACATGCAAACATAACTTCAGTAGTATTTGTTGTACGTCAATATGTATAATTACGTTCACTTCCAGGGCACTAGTCAGCTTTTAGGGGACTGGGGCCTGGGCCCTCAGGAAGGGGAATTTTGCGATGTTTTAATATCAAAGGGAAATTTCTAAGAAACACAAATAAGTAGTTTTGGGAATCGGCTGGAAATTCATGATCGATCATCAGAATATTTAACCGACCAATGATCGATCATTAATCGATTAACATGGCTGCTATAAAAAATAAGTGTAAGCCTTTTTCAGACTATCATGAAAAAAATAATCACATTTCAAGTATGTTCTGGTAATAAAGGATCTGAATGAAACTGACCAACATATATTTTAAAAAAGTAACTTGTGATACCAACTATGAATATGTGATTACTTGTTACAAAATTATAACTCATTTTATTTTCTTGTATATTTTAGTACAAGAGAATGAAATAAGCCATAATTTTCAATAACCAAGTAAAGTTGATCATGAAAAATTGTAATCAATTAATCAGATCAAAGGCTTAACTGATCGATGATCGATTAAATCGATTAATCGGAACAACACTACAAAATAGTTTTATTTATTTTTATTTAAGTGGCAGCAAGAATGTACCATTACTAATGGCAAAAAGTAAAAAAGTATGCTGTTTTCCTGTATTGGAGTTTAAATATTTCTAATATGTATGTTTTTTTTGTTTGTTTTTTTAAGAGGGGAATTTTTCACAGGAAGAGGGGGAAAATATATACTTTCAGGGGGTGGGGGGGATGGGGCCGAAATGGGCCGAATTTCGGCCCCAAGGCCGAATTTCGGCCCCAAAAAATGGCTAAACAAGTGCCCTGATTTCAAACAAAAATGTATTGTGATTCACAGAGTATGTGTTGTATTGATTTATCAAATGATATTTCTTGTATACCACATGTGTAATAATATTGGCGGATGTTAAACGATACTATATGAGGAACCCAACTTTATTTGTTAAACGGGAATTACCCTTTATTTTTATTAACGCATAAAAACCATGTAATATGATTAAACTATAACCTATCAAAAGGATCGTAAAATATAAAAAGTATTCAGAACATTAATACTTAGTATGTTATGTTGGATAGGTGTGCATTTTGTTTTGAAGCATGATCGTTTAAAAAAACAGAACAAAAAAAAACTTTGATTTAAACACGAAGAAAAATAAGACTACAAAGGATTGTAATTAGTTTTATACATATGCATAAAAACATCAGTTTTCTCTATTTAATGGGTTAGTGATCAATTTTAGGTTGCATTCAAATGACTTATATTTGTAACTTTCCATGTCATTTAATTTTGTTCATTTATTGAGTCATCTAATCCACTTTGTTTTTTAAATTCTTCGAAGAAGTTTATTGATATATCCAAGCTCAGTTTTCAGTTGTGACATAATATATACATATATGTTTCAGAAATTCTTCAAGGAGTTGGAGCCCAATAAAACGTTCTTCCTGCAGGTGAAGCGTGCGGGTAGGTACGAGGGCGAATTACTCCCGGGCCCGCAGATGGAAAACCTTCACCAGCGACTACAGAAAGTTTGTACACAGGCACCTCAGAGGGAAAGGAGGCTCGAGTTCGAGGAACTCAAGTATCAGTTGTTGGCATACCTCGTCGCCTCGGAAAATAGACTCAAGATTTGGACGGTGAAATATGGCCGACAAGAAAAAGTGGAGGAATTATTGGCAGATTATACCGTATGATTGCTTTATGTGCTCAAAACATTTATATTCTAATGATATTCTAAAGATATAGGGTTAACTGTATTTAAATTTTGAATTTTGCAACAGTAAATCAGATGTTTAATAGTTGAAAATTGTTTAATGGCATCTTGTTGGCAGAGCTTGAAAATGGTTGAATATACATTCAAATTTGTTATCTAAAATTCTACTCAATTAACCTTCATATAACCTTGTAGTAAGAATGAAATTATTATTTAATATATTAACTATAATAGAATGTATGTCACTAAAAGGGGGTAAAAAATTAAACGAATGTCTGAAATTAATTCATCTATTTTAATTAAAATTTCTTTAATTTTTCAGGATTTTGTTCACACTGGGAACCTATTCAAAAACTATGATAAAACCTACGAGACATGCAAACGTAATGCAGATGCATACAGAAAAGTGAAAATACCCCAAGAGGTAATAAATGAAATGAACAATTATTTTGACGAAGTGAATGCTCGCTGGAAGAAAGTACAAGTGGAGATAAAGAGTGTCCAGTCCATGCTGGAGGAGGTCATCGACTGTTGGCGGAAATACAACGCGTGTGTTGACGTTCTCACAGTCTGGCTGACAGAGGGAGAGAGGGTCATGTCACGCTCCCCAGATGAAAAACAGGTACTTGAATGTTATATGTCCCAAATGTTGAATTTGCTTTCGAATATTTGTTTCCATATTGTACAGATTTCCCCCCCTAGAAATTGATAATTGAACATTTCTTATGCTGGTCCATCTGAATGCGCAATATAATTATACAGTATACAGTACTACCCAGAAAAATGTGGTCGGTTTGCCTCCCCACTGGAATAGTTTGCTATCATATGTAATCTAAAATGTGCTGAAAATGATGTAACCATTCAGCCAACCAACTGAATACACAATCTGAAAAAAAGTAATACTGTAAAAGAATTCAAACTATTGTGTTTATTTATTTGTTATTGTACCACCCTGTATCCTTCCCTGTTCGGTACGTAACATACTTCGGTTCGTAACATACTTACCCTTTCCTTTTTCAGCAATTTTTCTCGGACCTACAACAATATGAAGAGAAACTCAGGATTCTCAACGAGGCCGGCAACTTCCTGATAGAGACAGTGGAGGAACCGGTTGCCGCAGAGATCAAACAGACATTACTGATGCTGAACCGTCGGTACAAGGACCTGGTGGATCAGTATCAACACTTCAAGCAGGTGGAGGTGGTTGGCAAGGCTCGCAAAGAATATAATGACGGACTTCTTAGGCTAACTCAGTGGCTCAAAGGTGCCGAGGACCTGATAACTCAGGAGGTTCCGTGTAAACATTCACTGCTTCGACAGTACCTCAATGAACTTGATGTAAGTCATGGGTTAGCATGATGTAAGTCATGGGTTAGCTTGATGTAAGTCATGGGTTAGCTTGATGTAAGTCATGGGTTAGCGTGATGTAAGTCATGGGTTAGCTTGATGTAAGTCATGGGTTAGCTTGAGTCATGGGTTAGCTTGATCTTAGTCATGGGTTAGATTGATGTAAGTCATAGGTTAGATTGATGTAAGTCATGGCTTAGCTTGTCATGGGTTAGCTTGATGTAAGTCATGGGTTAGCTTGATGTAAGTCATGGGTTAAATTGATGTATGTCATGGGTTAGCTTGATTTAAGTCATGGGTTAGCTTGAGTCATGGGTTAGCTTGATGTAAGTCATGGGTTAGCTTGGTCTAAGTCATGAGTTAGCTTGATGTAAGTCATGGGTTAGATTGGAGTAAGTCATGGGTTAGCTTGATTTAATTCATTGGTTAACTTGATGTAAGTCGTAGGTTACCTTGATGTAAGTCATGGGTTAACTTATCTGAGTCATGGGTTAGCTTGATGTAAGTCATGGGTTAGCTTGATGTAAGTCATGGGTTGCTTGATGTTAGTCATGAACTGGGATTATAGCTTGATGTGAATCATGGGTTAACTTGATGTAAGTCATTGGTTAGCTTGATGTAAGTCATGGATTAACTGGGTTAGCTTGATAAAGAATCCTGAGAAGGTGTTTACCAATGTTATACCTCTTCTTTACGTCAGACGTATGCTGCCCAGATACCGTCTATTTACCAATGTTATACCTCTTCTTTACACCAGACGTATGCTGCCCATATACCGTCTAATTACCAATGTTATACCTCTTCTTTACACCAGACATATGCTGCCCAGATACCGTCTATTTACCAATGTTATACCTCTTCTTTACACCAGACATATGCTGCCCAGATACCGTCTATTTACCAATGTTATACCTCTTCTTTACACCAGACGTATGCTGCCCAGATAACGTCTATTTACCAATGTTATACCTCTTCTTTAAACCAGACGTATGCTGCCCAGATACCGTCTATTGAGAGTGACTTCAAGGTGACAACAAAGACAGCTCAGTCGCTCGTGAAAGAGAGCTCCCAGGATCTGGTCACAGAGATGCTGCAGTCTCTGAACATACAGAAGGAGGTGCTAGTCCGACTCAGGAAGGAAATTCCGGAGAAATCAAAGTACCTCAAGGCCGTGTTGCCGAATGTTGAATCTCTCGAGACAGGTTTACTAGATCTGAACACTTGGCTGGATAATGGCGAGGCACTGCTGGCTTCACATAAACTGGATGGTACGCAGGAGGAGACAGAAGGCAGACTGGAGAGACATAAGGTATGGTTCCCGTTTCTGCAACAGAAATATTACAGAAAACATTGAAAACTATTTCAGCTTTTATTATCAAAGCGTAAAAGAACTCTTAGTTAGCTTTTATTGGGGGTACATCAGGCTTTGAGGCTAAATTTGTTAGCTAAGAACAATCGAGCATTAACAGTTTGCTATACTACAGCGCAATAATTAATGACTGTAAATTACAACACATCTTATTAGGTCATAGAGGCATCCTCTAGTTATAAATAGCTGTCATGTGCACATGAAGCGTGTGTTGCAATGCATTACGATTGTTTTACTGAAAAGTTTAAAATAGCTAACCCTGGCACGTAACCATAGTTTGGCAAAACCTTCTTCGGGTCTTTTATTTTATAATTTCAGTGTAATTTCTGTTGGTGGTTTATGGCTCATTTAGTTTTTTATCAATTTAATACAGAAATAATGTATTCAAACAATTGTAAAAAAATAAATAATACTAATCCTGATGTACCCACTTTAATACCACATGTATATGTGATAAATGTATTATACTTACTCTGACACCAGAACCTACCTTTTGTATCTGAAGTTTTGATTTTGTATATCGCTGCTATTATTTCATTGTCATAATTATATAAAAAAAAAAAATATATTTATTTTCAGTCTTTTTTCTCGGAGATTACATACCAGAAGTCTATAGTCGAGAGTAAAAATAAAGTTCATCAAAAAATAAACACAACAAAACCAAAATTGCAAAACATTGATTTCTCAATAATTGATGTCCCGATGGAAGAAGTTAATCAAAGATTCCAGGTAACTTAGCTAGTACAGAGTGTGTCTTGAATGCTTCCTAGTAAATCAGGGTTGTTCAAAATGTTCAAGGGGAAGGTTTGGGAAATATAGAATTTTTGGAAATGTGAATGGGTTTTACAAAATCGGTGAAAGACATTTTGAACAACCCTTAAAAGTTTAATGTTAATGTGACAATGTCTTGTCTAAGTATGTTATGATGTACCATAAGACAAAAAGCAACTTCTAATTTGCATCATGCATGAAATGATTAACTTGAACGATGCATGTAAAAAGTTCTTATGATGCATGAAAATATTTAATATTCAGTGAATGCAGGTAATATTGATTACAAGTAACTTGTGTATCGTATCGTTCATGCTTTGTAGTTAATAATAGTAGGCACAGATGTCGGAATCCTCCGAATCGTCGTTTGCTATACATGAATTCATTCATGCCAGTTTTTGTTCATGACATAACACCATTCACTTGCTGTGTTTGATTCATTTTTCTAATTGATTGCTTGAACATAGAATAGATTTCTTAACACTACAATTTTACAGATAGAACATTTTCAGTCTTAGCAGTACAGCTTTCAGCTTCTCTTGTTCACCAGTGAATGTAGTAAGTCACGTTGGTTTGGTGTGTATTGATAGTCATGAATTTTTAGAGAGAAACAAAACCCGAAACATTTCAGATATGTGTTACTAAAGCAAAGGATTGGGAGAAACAGTTAGACAACCTATCCCGCCTTTGGCGTGTCGTACACCAAAAGCAGCACACCCTCGAGGCCTGGCTCGACCAAGCCGAGGCCGTTATTCAGGACACTGAGGACGATTATGAAAGCCTCATACGCAAACATAAGTCCTTCTTTGTGCGTGTAGACGAGAAAATGTTGCAGGATTACCTGCGCGCTTGTCAGGACATTCTTATGGTGCTAGAGGAGGAGGATCGTCCGGCTCTGACTGAGTCGTTGGAAAACATCCGTCAGCGCTGGGAGGTAAGCCCGCTACTGGTTTTCTTGTGCTCGCCTGATGAGCATCTGACTTACTTGACGCCCCTCCCTTTTTCTTTTTTTTTTTAGCTTTTCTCTTTAGAAAGATAGCCTGAATATTGCCATTTGGAACAAAGCCTACTGTGTATGAATATTATGGGTTCATTAGTCAACACATCTCAAGGTTTGCCTGCTTTAAAAATAAGCACTAAAATTATCATGTTCTGTCAAGTATTGTATAGATTTGGTTTATGCGCGCCAATTTTGGAGCTTGGATGTCGTCAGCGATGATATTTTATCAAGTTAGTCAGAGGTCAGGTGAGTGGTGCGTGACTTCTGATTGGATGCTATTTATAGCTTAGTTTTTCTATTGGCTAGCTCAGATCATACTCACAATGATGTCATTTAGCTCATTTTCATTCATTAGTGGATCAATATATTGTTTTAGTCTTAAAAGGCTATTTATCATCTGGCGCTTGTAAGCCGTTCCATAACCTCATTCATTATCACGTGCGTAATAGCATCAGATTACGTCATACAATATTCATAAAAAATATACGATGGAATTGTGTTTGTCAAAAGTACCGCTTCAGTTTAGTGAATAACTCTTACGTATTTTGTCATATGATAAAAATAATTGCATTCATGTTTTGTTACGAAAAAATGTGAAGCAAATTTAATAATAATATTTTATTTTACTCAATAAGGCTCGTAAAATATATAAATTATTCAGCTCATTAAAAAATAAAATGATAGGAAGCAAAACGCTATTGTAAGATCTTTTATATAGGTCATATCAAAGCATGAAATGTTCAAATCGCATGTTCGTAATTCTTTTCTATAAAGTCAGAAAAAGTTAATATTTGTATTGTCTTCTGTGCTGCTAGATTTATAGAATGGTACTGTCTGCATGATGGGCACGCATGGATCAGTATGCCAGTGGAGTATAATCTGGGTCAAATATACACTTTTTATAGACATCAATAAATTTGGTAAACTTTTCATATTTATGTCTGGTCATGCATGCAGAGGTCTTGTTTATAAAACTTTAGTAGGTAATACCCTTTATTTATTAATCTGAAATATAATTTATGCCTTATACATGGGACAATCTTTCTCTACGCGGTCTGGCTAGGATAAAATACAGTATCAAAAATCCTGTTGATTAAATCATAACTCGGTAAATATACCAGTGGCAATAATTAGTTTTACTTACTATGAAAGGACTTTCATCGAATTTGATTGCATAATGCTTCTTTTCCAAGGGTGCATGCATTAAGTGGTCCGAGTATTAACTTTCATACCCCCTTTAACCCCTTCTCCGATAAACGAAAACGGGGTTGGCTGGGGTATGAAATAAAGTCTTAATTTAGGTTTAAAAAGTTTGCTTATTGTTAAAACATTTAATAGGTAATTTTAAACAGGTTATCACATTTTTTCAGAAAAAAATGTTTAAGTAATGGTGTCCGTGTTCAATCATGAGGGTAGATTCATAGTAAAGTAAACGGTGTTATTGCCATTGGGGTGTCTGCAATTGCAGTCTTTTTTCAAGCATTATTTAGATACAAGACAATGGGCATCTTCATCAGCATCTACGTAAACATTTGCTTTTTGAATTTTGTTGTTGAATTTTAACAACTGATTTTCTGATGTGACGTGTTTCATTTGTTCTTTATTGTTATTTCTAAAGGATTTATTTTCATTGTTTTTAGCAGTAGTCCATAGCATTCTCATATTGGATCATTCATCGATTTAACAGTCATGAAATGTTGTCGATTTCGTTAAAAATAAGTAAAAAATAAAGAGTATTTTCAACATTAACTGCATGCTTGTTTCTTGTTGTGCTATTGCTTTAATTCATAAACAGTGCAAACTGATTGATAAACAGTGCAAACTGATTGATAAATAGTGCAAACGGATTGATAAATAGTGCAAATTGATTGATAAATAGTGCAAATTGATTGATAAATAGTTCAACCTGATTGATAAATAGTGCAACTAGATATGTTTACTTGTGTAATATTTCCAGTAATTAACGTTACTGTTGTCTTGCGTGTGTTATAGTAACAACATAGCACGCAATTTTTGTAGTCATTCCAAATTGTGTTTCACTTTTATATTAGAACAAAGTATTATTAGCAACACAATGTATGCTGCTTCTTTCACATTTTTGTTTAAAGCTTTGGCTAAGCTTTGATTTTAAAACATCTGAAGCATTTGTGAATAAGGAGAAAATATGTCTATTATTCAAATTTGAAGAAAATAAAAGAAAATTAAAAAAGAAATGTCTGGCATTCTATCTGCTCTCTTGGTCACTTCATTCCCACATGTCCGATATCCACATTACAGCAAATACAGGTGCTAGCCCCCATCAAACTGATCAAGCTCGAGTTCTGCGTCCAGGAGGAGAAATTCCTTAGCCTTATGGAGAACGCAGAGAAGACTATAAACCAGCAGCAACAGAAACTGCAGAGGAGAGAAAATGTCAAAGAAACTCTGCAGAAACACAAGGTATTGTAACATTTTCATTTATTTATACTTTGTGCTGAAGCCCCTATTAAATACTTTCATCTCAGCTGGCCTGGCCTCAAGACTAAAATAGTAACTCTGCAGAAACACAGGGTATTGCAACATATTCTTTTATATTTTGCTTATGACTGAAACCCCAATTAAATAGTTCTGTCTCAGCTGGCCTGGCCTTGAGACTTAAAGAGTAAAACTCTGCAGAAACACAGGGTATAGCAGCAGCAGGGCACTAGTCAGCTTATAGGGGAATGGGGCCAGGGCCCTCAGGAATTTTGCATTATTTTCATATCAAAGGGAAATTTCTAAGAAACAAATATTTAAGTAGCATAAAAAATGTACCATTCCAACTGGCAAAAAGCATGCTGTTTTCCTGTATTGGAGTTAATTTCTAACCAAAATAAAAAAATAAAAATAAAATAGTAACTCTGCAGAAACACAGGGTATTGCAACATATTCTTTTATATGTTGTTTATGACCGAAACCCCAGTTAATAGTTCTGTCTCAGCTGGCCTGGCTTGAGACTAAAATATTAAAACTCTGTAGAAATGCTAGCTATTGCAGCATATTCTTTTATATGTTGCTTAGGACTGCAACCCCAATTTAATAGTTCTGTCTCAGCTGGCCTGAACTTGAGACTGAAAGAGTAAAACTCTGCAGAAACACATGGTATTGCAGCACTGAGCATATTCTTGTATATGTTGCTGATGATTGAAACCCCAATTAAATAGAATTCAGCTCAACTGGCCTGGCTTGTAAGACCAACAAAGCTTATGCAATGGCAAGTTGACCTGTCGTCCAACGACTGCCTGAAAACTTCTCATTTTCATTTTCTATCAGATCATAATGTAACTTGAACAAAAATTGTGTATCCATAAGATCTCACAGTCTAGTTCTTGAACCGTCCTGATCCAACCCCTAGTAGCTGAGTTATGGGCCTTGGGTTGTCAGAAATAGCTTAATTTGGTTTGGTTTCCACAATAACAACTTTTAACTTTCATCCAATCTTTATGTAGTTCAGACAGGATTTGTTTATTTATAAGATCTTGGTCAACAGTTTGAACTGGCAAATTTCTAATAAAACTGGCTGTGTTATGACTTGGATTATCAAAAATAGCTAAAGTTGTCAACACATATAAAATAAACTGTTCCTACTACTGAAACCCCAATTGAATAGTTTGTATGTATTACTGAAACCTCAATAAATAATTTGTATCTATGACTGAAACCCCCAATTGAAGAATTTAAGGATGTTTAGCCAGATTGTTTAGCAAATCCAGGTTTATAGTTTGGTGAGGTCTGTCTGTCTGTCTGTTCGTCAACGCAATATGACGTTTTGGTTGAAGTTTTTAGTTAAAGTTTTTGTATTAAAACAAATTGTCGAAAAACTTTGCAACTTGGCACACATGTTCATTGTCATTACACAATGTTATATGACAAGAACCATAACTGTGTGACGTGTATTTTACTGGAATTAACTTCCCTTTTTAAATTAAAAATATTGAATTCACAATCCACCATTAGCACCACTGTTGGTGCTTCACTTATTTTTTATACATACATTATTTTTTCTTTGCAGCAAATGTTCCACCAAGGTGACTTTCAGAAGACTTGCGTAACTTGCCTAGAGACTATGGATACACTGTCGAAGGATCTGATTCGTCAAAACAAACGTGAGACAGGGCTCCGTGACCAGTACGAGATACACAGAGACAGATGGGCTAAACTCAAGGAGGCCATTGATGGAACATTGTTGTCACTTAAACAGTTGCCAGAGAGATGGAACGAGTATAACGCTAAGTAAGTAACAGCATTGTCATACATATAAATGTTCTGTAAACGACATTTTCACCAGCGACATGAACTAGGTACTGGGGTAACTCGCCATTAAGTTGAACTTCTCCTGACTCGGACAGTTATTGATGCTTAAATATCTTTCTCAACTGGAAACTGTCAATAACTGTTACTATGGAAGGGAGGCAATCCAATGATTTCTTTCATTTAAAACAATAAGAATTAACCCCAATCTATTGATTTCTCCAGCTACCTTTATAGTCCGACTCAAGGGCAATTACATGTTCGACTTTGGGGCATGTCTAAATATTTCTGCCCTAAAGACAAACACTAAGTCAGGAGCCAATACCCAAACATTTTACACAAGCAGACATCTAAAATGTGTAATTTGTGTAAGGACATTTATATACATACATGAAGAAAAATAAGGACAATTTCTTTATTTGAGCTTATGGCAACATCGAAGCAATTTTTATGACCCACTACTGAAGTTGCAAAAAATGTCCGACTCAAGGGCGATTTTGGTGAGTGCGAAAAGTACGACGTAATCCCAGCAAAAACGCTGGTACCGCTAAACAGTTGGCATCGAATGATACATGAAACACTGAGGAAGAAACCAGATGGTTTCACCAAACAGGAGCATGAACATAAATAGACAGAGGTGCCAAGAACCAATAACCTGTCCGACTCAGGGGCGAGTTGAATAAAATTGGTACAAATTGAATAAAATTAATTCTGTTCTGGTATTAGCTGGTGGCCTTAATAACAATAAACTGAAATATTGTTTAACAGCTCAACACATTATAGATTATTTAGCGCTGCCACAAAGAGAGTTGAAGGATACCTAGGAATCTTGGAACCTTCCCTACTCTTACTAACGAAAATATTTATGTGCTCAGAGGATAGATTTGGGTAAACGGATTGCCCGGTTTACGTCCCATCCAACGGACATGGCTAACAGAAAGTTTTTTGTCCAAGAACAATGACAAAACTCTGTTGTTGGTGATGCTTGAACCTAGGTAATCCAGATTTCAAGCCCCCCATGCTATCCACCAGGCCACGCTATCCACAGGCCACGCTATCCACCAGGCCAAGGCACGCTATCCACCAGGCCAAGGCACGCTATCCACCAGGCCACGATATTCACCAGGCCACGATATTCACCAGGCCACGCTATCCACCAGGCCAAGGCCCGCTATCCACCAGGCCAATGCACACTATCCACCAGACCACGCTATCCACCAGGCCACGCTATTCACCAGGCCATGCTATCCACCAGGCCACACTATCAACCAGGCCAAGCTATCCCTCAATAGCAGTTTGTATTGTGGTAATTTAGTTCTGATGGTCACTAATCCTTATTGTTTCAGACCTCAGTTGCATCATTTGTGATCATCTTTTCAGACTGGGAGAGTTCAGCAACTTTGTGGAGATCATAGAAGACCTACAGAAGAAATTGCAGAGAGAAGATCTCACAAGTGAAGAATATAAGGACCTTCAAGCTCAGTTTGCGGTATGTATTAAGCAGTAGTTTATAAAAGTGTATGCCACACCTGACTTTTGTTTCAATTAATGCTATACTAAGTTTAATGGAAGACATTCCCTTTAAAACATATATCCATATTTCCTTGATTTAAGTGAAGAGACATTTCATCATATTTAAATTGGAAAAAGAGATATTATTGCAATAGCCATCATCTGCACCACTGAGGGTATTTTGTATAAGTTTTGCAGCTTGTTTCGTACCCCAGTTCAACTCAGTTAACTTGTTTTGTAACCGATGTTAAATAAATGAAGATTATAATAAAACATGTTAACCGATTTATATATCTCCAACAGAGAGCCATGAAGAACATGAACAAGTCTGCTGATGACGCACAATGGCTGAAAAACAACCTAGGAGAGCTTTTACAGGACTCTGACGACTCCGATGCCCAGCGTGAGAAACGTCGTCTTGAGGAAATGATGGCCAGGTTTAACAATCTCCTACCTGGTATGGACAAAACCTCTGATAAATCTGCCATCTTCTCCAAGGCGTACGACTTCAGGGACTGTATCGGCAAGCGCTCCAGCTGGTTGGATGACGCCCAGAAACAAGTGATGGATCAGGCATTTATAGATGGACTAGAGGAAGCAAGGACTTGCCTTCATGAACACGAGGTTAGTATAAAAAAATAATTGGAAAATGTACTGAATACCAGATAGAGGCTTATCCGTTAGGAAGAGCTAAAAACAAATACTGCAGAAGAGACAGAGGATCTGATCTGCTTGAGGTTTATTTCCATGATGTTCTTCAAAACTACAGTTAATAAAAAATGAATCTACCCCTAATCAAGATTTGATTGCATCATTAACACATATCCAGGATAGTTCTGTCTTTTTTCGTAGAAATGTCCTTTTTCTTCGGTCCTTCCTGTATCTCACTGATATGGACAAAACTGCATCAGTGTGTGTTTCTCTTATAGATATGAGATGTTGTGCAAGAAAGTTCAACTACTATTTTTCATTTCCTTAGAATAATTGTGAGTTTGCAAGGTCATTTATGCCCTACTGTACAGTTTTCACACTCTGGGGGATATTTATATACAAAAAATGCAAATAAAATTGTCAATTACACCCCAATCTATATCATGTTAAGATAAATTGATTTCCAATGCCTTCCAGAATCTGATGGCAAAGATTGACACTGAACGTACCTCCATCATGTCGGAGATTGAGGCTGGTAAGAAACTTCAGCGTGACAAGAACGCCCCATCATTCATTGCTAAAAACATACAGGATCTGGAGCGGAAACTCAAGGATACAAACGAGCTGGCTCAAGCTAAACATACAAAACTCAAGGTAAATATTATAACAAAATCAGTATGTGTATAAATCCTGTAATAGCGATACAACTGTTTCTTTCGTGCAAAATCTCATCATATTCGGTAAGCAGTTTGGTTTGTCATTAAAAAGACATCTTCTAGAAATGGAGATGTATTTATATAGGCTGTTCGGAGGTTGTTTACAGATTCGTTGTACTTCAAACTTAATTTGAATTCTAGTTTAGAAATTATGTTTAGATAAAAAAAAAAAAAAAGATTATTGAATCGACAAACATTTCTCTAGGTTTCACCATTCTGTTACTTTGATATACAATATTCAAATCAGTCAAGTGTATTCTGTAAAGTCTCATAAAATATAAAAAGCTTTGTATACAAAATTAACAGTTACTTTAGGATGCAATGTTGTTGTTTTTAAGCAATATCAAAATAATCTGTAAATGTTTGATATTTTGGTTTACTATATAACCTTCAGAACCATGCCGCATTGCTTCTTACATACTCCATTGGTTTTTATAACAATTTGAACTTTTGACTGATACTTAATTTTAGAAATAGATATAGATGAGTGATTTTCCCACAATTATCTGGATTAAATGATTAATCACTTAATAACCATCCAACATAACCTCTAAGTGATTTAGTCCATCAATTATACCACTACAGGTAACATTCACAGTTTAGTATGGAGTAAATCATGATGGTGTCTCATTTTATAATTAATTATTGCAGCTGGTCATCTAGGAGTACTATTTTAAATTCTTTTCAATTTCAATTATTCATAAAAAAAATGACGAAAATCATAAATAAAAAAAACAAAAAAAAAACACTGCACCATTGGATTTTTAAATTTGTAGTATAAAATTGAGATTGGCCTGGCTGGTTAAAGTCGTTTATATTGTGTCTGTAGAGTATGGATTCTCAAAATGTACGTAACTTATATATAATATACCTCGTCAGTTGGATTTAAAAACGGTGTACATGATTCTGCACTGATACATTGATAATTAGTTACGGTTAACCTCGTCCAATATGGATTATTGTTCATGGTGATGATCATATTTCCAGAACACGGTGAAGGACTGGGAGCGGTATGAAGGCGAGAAGACCACCATGATGCAGTATCTGAAGGAGGCGGAGGCAGAACTGGAGAAGCCTCCCGCCACCACCGGCCAGGATCTCGCCCAGAAAGACTTCTCAACGAAGAAGGTCAGTACCTGGGGTGTCAGTGTCTGAGCGTAAAAAATGGCATGTTTCAACACTATTATGTTTATGTGTTCAGGTTAAAAATACTGCTCATCAATGTGGGAATGAATTGCCATAGATTTTCATCTCATCCATCTTCCCTCTCATGTTGCATGTCACATTACAACATACCTTATGATGAAGAAGATAGGAAATACTTTGTACACTTATATCTACGTGTTATACGTTCTACATGTTGTACACTTCTACATGTTATATACTTTGTACATGTTATACACTTTGTACATGTTATACACTTTGTACATGTTTCATGTTATACACTTTCTACATGTTATATACTTTGTACATGTTTTATACACTTTGTACATGTTATACACTTTGTACATGTTTTATACACTTTCTACATGTTTCATGTTAATACACTTTCTACATGTTATATACTTTGTACATGTTTTATACACTTTGTACATGTTATACACTTTGTACATGTTTTATACACTTTGTACATGTTATATACTTTGTACATGTTTTATACACTTTGTACATGTTATACACTTTGTACATGTTATATACTTTATACATGTTTTATACACTTTGTACATGTTATACACTTTGTACATGTTATACACTTTGTACATGTTTTATACACTTTGTACATGTTATACACTTTGTACATGTTATATACTTTATACATGTTTTATACACTTTGTACATGTTATACACTTTGTACATGTTATACACTTTGTACATGTTTAACACTTTGTACATGTTATACACTTTGTACATGTTATATACTTTGTACATGTTTTATACACTTTGTACATGTTATACACTTTGTACATGTTATATACTTTGTACATGTTTTATACACTTTGTACATGTTATACACTTTGTACATGTTATACACTTTGTACATGTTATACACTTTGTACATGTTATACACTTTGTACACGTTATACACTTTGTACATGTTATATACTTTGTACACGTTATACACTTTGTACATGTTATATACTTTGTACATGTTATACACTTTGTACATGTTATATACTTTGTACATGTTTTATACACTTTGTACATGTTATACACTTTGTACATGTTATATACTTTATACATGTTTTATACACTTTGTACATGTTATACACTTTGTACATGTTATATTCTTTGTACATGTTTTATACACTTTGTACATGTTATATACTTTGTACATGTTATATACTTTGTACATGTTATATACTTTATACATGTTTTATACACTTTGTACATGTTTTATACACTTTGTACATGTTATACACTTTGTACATGTTTTATACACTTTGTACATGTTTTATACACTTTGTACATGTTATACACTTTGTACATGTTATATACTTTGTACATGTTATACACTTTGTACATGTTTTATACACTTTGTACATGTTATACACTTTGTACATGTTATACACTTTGTACATGTTATACACTTTGTACATGTTTTATACACTTTGTACATGTTATACACTTTGTACATGTTATATACTTTGTACATGTTATATACTTTGTAAATGTTATACGCTCTGTACTTGTTATACACTTTTTGCACATGTTATGTACACTTTATACATGGTATACACTTTATATATGGTATACACTCATTACATGTTGTGCTGTGTACATCTTGTACACAAATGCATATTTGCAACATTTGTCACATACACTGTATACATGTATACCTATACGTTAATGTCATCTCAAGCTTGACATGTAATCTACGTTACCATGAAGGATACAAGTTTGAGTATAACCTGTAACTTTGAGAGTTTAATAGTTCATGCTGAATTTCTTACATGTTCTTCTTTATCCATGCTTTCATTCAGTGTTATATAGACATTTTTGTATTGTTAGGGGTTAATTTATAGATTTGTTATTTGTTATTGTTCAGATGCATTTTATTTTTGCGAGTTTCAGTAAATTTCTCCTTTCTTCCGCTGTAGGATTTACAAAACAAGCTAAACAAATTGAAAGGCAGCCTGTCTGAGATGCAGAAACTCAACGCCATCCTCTGTGATGGCGCAAGTCGGCAACGACAGGGCCCACTGAAGGGCGAAATCTCCGATATTGACAAGAGACTTGATAATGTTTCTGTCCGCCTTAATGCCAAGCTAGCGGACCTGGAATCGACTATTGCCAAATGGACGGAGTACTACAAACGACTGACACACTTCTGTGACTGGCTCAATGAGAAAGAGGAGAAGCTGAACTCTGTGTATGAAGATAAAACAAGCACACCTGAGGGACAGTTGGATCAGGCTACGGTAAGAAAGTTCGCAAATCAAACTGTTTCATGTAGGTCATTTGTACATTTTCTTTAAAAAAAGTTAACAAAAAATACTGACTGTTAACGAATAATAAGAAATATAGATTAATACATCAATTGAAATTATATTGTTTTCATATTGTTTGTTTTGTTAAATTTGGAAGATGATATTTTCTATGTTCGTCCTTCTGTATGTGTAAAACTCCTTTGATCACAGGCAATATCATCTGAAGTAATCGAAAACCACATCACGCTAGAAAACCTTGAGAAGGACGCCAGAGGGTTATCTCAGAACTTCAGGTCCCGCGAAACTGCTGCCCTGAAATCGAAACTCTCTACGGTTCGCAGACAATGGGAGAGCCTGTGCTTGCGCGCCAAAGACCGCAGCTCGGCCTTGAACAATAGCGTGGCTCACTGGCAGATGTACCAGAACCTCGCCCAGGACCTGATGCCCTGGATCGTAAAGGCAGAGAAATACTGCGCTACTGAGTTGCCCAAGTGCTCCAGTATGGAGGAGGCCAAGGAGCTGTATGACCTTCATCAGGTACGACCTTGTGAAAACAACAAACCGTAACCTTGACAAGTTTCTAATCGTCTTCCTGAGGGAAGTTTATAAATGTATAGCGAAGTCTATTAAGACACATTTAATAAAATATTTTAGGCATAGCCCTTCATCATTTGGGTAAAACAAACAGTGTTTCTTCATATTTTGTGACGTCCCATTAGTTTTTCTGCATAACGTGTATTTGCGGTCATTAATAATAAAAGAAATTCAAAGCAAATCGTTTTATATATTACTTATTTTTGTTTATATTGGGCTAATAATATATTTTAACATATGATAGAATAATGCGAAGCAAATTGAAAACTTGTATTAACATTACCCTTTATTGAAATGAATGCAAGCAGATTTAAAGTAAAAATGATACCGGATTAACCCTTAGCCCACTATGAGTGTATAATGGACTGTCCTTTCTCAAATTAGACCATTCCATTTATGTTACAAAGGGGTGTTTTGGAGAAATGACTGATGAGCAGCCTGCGAGTTACCCGCAGGCTGATCTGGGTTTACAATGGATGCAAAGGCTGTTGTAGTCACCCTTAGTAGGCTAAGTGTTAATAATTCAAGGTGTAAAAAAACGCTTTTAAATTGTTGGTTATTGACATTATCCCAACATCACCTTCACTTTCCTTTTTGTGTCAAATAACATTTTAGGGTAAAAAACATTCTGAGTGGACCTAAGCTATCAATTTAATATACTGTTATTGCAAAATAAATCTAATCTCTTCCAGGTAATCTTTTTAGATAAAAAAAAAATCCATTTAACCTGTCAAAATCGTTAAAACTTGAGAATACTGTTAATAACCAATACATGAAAACTCACTTGTATTACAGAACTTCTTACACGAATGTGAGACAAATCTTCCCATATTTGAGAAGATGTCAACCGAGGCTGGATTTATTCTCGACCAACCACAGATGCAGAAAGAGTTGGAAAGTCTTCAGCGTCGCTGGA
Organism: Cyrtodaria siliqua; assembly: GCA_037043455.1. Taxonomy (NCBI): domain Eukaryota; kingdom Metazoa; phylum Mollusca; class Bivalvia; order Adapedonta; family Hiatellidae; genus Cyrtodaria; species Cyrtodaria siliqua. The sequence goes on from JAWPHD010008788.1 coordinate 47,216, forward strand.
CCGATGTTGTCGGGGCATCGGAGGAACGTAGTCACAGAGTGGACAAAATGCAGGGAGCGTGGGTTGCATATAATCAAGAAGCAAACAACATAGAAGAAATCCTGGAGAAGTTTGAAAACAGACTGTCTCAGGAGCCAAATGTTAATTCTACTGATCCCCAAGTTCTGGAACATGAACTGGCTCTGTGCAAGGTGAGATATATGAAACAGGAAGTGAAAAAAAAATAATTTCAGGGCTGTTTTCCTGGCCTTTTGACAGTAATATTTTCAAAATGCCGGTGAACTTTTGAAGCACTGGCAATATTGTGAAAGTGTTTAACAGCCTTCTAGTTAGAATATTGCTATAAAGTAAAACTATTTAGACATAATATACCAGTCAAAATGATAAGAAAAAGAGCTATTGTTGAGTTAACTATAATTTGCAAGTTCAGTTTTAATCAACTGGCAAAAAGCAGTTTTAATCAACTGGCAAAAAGACGCCAGTTGGAAAAAATCTAAATTCGAGCACTGAATTTGCTGTCTCTTTATAGCCTAATGCAATGATAGATGTAAAACTTGTTGATACATTTCGAATTTAAAGAATTCTATAAAAAATATGTATATAATTCCTGCACTGTGGCAGCAAAAAATATCCCAGCCTTTTATTTTCTCTGGATTAAGCTGTGTTATGTGAATAGTTTTTTTTAGCTCTACTGATCAGAGATCAGCAGAGCTTATGCCGTGGTGCGGTGTCCGTCGTCCGTCCGTCTGTCTGTCTGTCTGTCTGTCCGTAAACCTTTTTTTGTAGCTACTACTCCTCTGAAACTACTGAATGGATTTTCATGAAACTTTACAGAAATGTTGCCCATGAAGTCTAGTTGATCCTAGCAAAAATTCATGTTGATGTGAAATCCAAGATGGCCACCAAATTTAAAAATAGGTTTTTAAAAAACAAGATTGTAGCGACTACTTCTTGAAAACTCTAAGTGATATTGATTTGGGACTTTTTCTAAAATGATCAGCATGACATGATGTTGGTCCTTGTAAAAAATCGTTTTGATTCGACGTTAAACATGGCTGCCAGTGGCCATCTTTGTTTACATAGAGTTATATAGTAAAAACTTGTAGCGACTACTCCTCTGAAACTACTTGGCGGATTTTCATGAAACTTTACAATGTTGCTCTTAATGTCTTATTGATCCTAGCAAAATTTCAGATCGACCAGAAATTCAAAATGGCCACCACAGCTAAAAATAGATTTTTTAAAAATAAGTTTGTAGCGACTACTTCTTGAAAACTACAAGTGATATTGATATGGGACTTTTTCTAAAATGATCAGCATGTCATGATGGTTATCCGAGTCGAACATTATTTTGATTCGACTTTAAACATGGCTGCCAGTGGCCATCTTTGTTTACATAGAGTTATATAATGAAAACTTGTAGCGACTACTCCTCTGAAACTACATGACGGTTTTTCTTGAAACTTCACAGGAATGTTGCTCTTGATGTCTAATTGATCCTAGCAAAATTTCAGGTCGGCCGGAAATTCAAGATGGCCGCCATGGCTAAAAATAGATTTTCAAAATACAAGTTTGTAGTGACTACTTCTTGAAAACTATAAGTGATATTGATATGGGACTTTTTCTTAAATGATCAGCATGACATGATGTTGGTCCTTGTCAAAAATCGTTTTGATTCGATGTTAAACATGGCTGTCAGCGGCCATCTTTGTTTACATAGAGTTATATAATGAAAACTTGTAGCGACTACTCCTCTGAAACTACTTGACAGATTTTCATGAAACTTCACAGGAATGTTGCTCTTGATGTCTTATTGATCCTAGCAAAATTTCAGGTCGGCCGGAAATTCAAGATGGCCACCAAGGCTAAAAATAAATTTTCAAAAAACAAGTTTGTAGCGACTACTTCCTGAAATCAAAATCAATCAGTAGAGCTTCAAGGTCATTGACCTCTTGTTTTAGGATGTCATATTACGTAAGGGCTATATATTGCGTAAACGTCCCAATACGATGTCCAAAATAATATACATATAGTTATTTATAACGCCCTTAAGGTCCCTATCACGCAGTCAACAGGCACAGTTCACAATAGATGTATACTGTTTCTAAACCTACTGATGGCAAGTTATATACATAAATTATAACTTACATATTTTGAAAATTCGAACTCCATAGATTAAAAAATAAACAGCTTTAAACAACCAACCCAAAATGACAACGTCGAATTAAGAGATAACCAACTCCTAATTAATTTTAAGCCATATTGTATAAGGACTTATTGCAACTCGTTACCAATTAATTACTATTTTTACAGACTCTTCAAGAGGAAATCCGCAGTCAGCAGCCCCATTTGAACACCTTGAATCGTCAGTTTGAGCAGGTGAAGCAACATGCCACGCCAGACGGCATACGTGACCTCAAGGATAAACAAGACGAGGTGAAGGCCAAGTGGGACAAAGTGACGGCTGAAGCCAGTGAGAGGCAGAACATGCTCAATGCCGCACTAAGACATAGGCAAGACTTCTTCAGCAAACTTAACGAGTTTGAAAAGTGGGTGAAGAAAGCCCAGAGGAAACTTGACGTATCAAACGAAATTTATTCCGACGAAGTTGTTGAAACGATACAAAAACTGAGAGCCTTAAAAAAAGAGTGTGATGAGAATGAACCAGCATATAATGCACTGTGTGAGGAATTTAAAGAGTTAGTCAGAAATTGTAGCGAGGATGAGGCAGCTATTCTCAGTGATAGGTTTGACAGGGTTAGGGGAGGCTACGCTAAGATAGACGATTTATTGAAAAATCGAGAAGAATTGTGCGAACAGTGGGATACTTATCAAAACAAAAACAGGGATGCTCAAGCTAAATTGAAGACATTACAGGCTAAGCTTGCCTCTCCCAACATAAAGGAGGATGAGGTTGCTAGAGTTAATGAAGAAGTTCTGGCACTGAGAAACAATATGGGAGAGTGGGCCGATCAGGCAGACACACTGGATGATCTCATGGCCACGTCACAATTGACTATAAAAGATCGTGCCACACAGAGAACATTACACTTTGGTTCGGAGTTGCAGGCCTTTGATACTATGTGCGACTCGGTGCTGTTCAATTCCCGCCAAAAGCAGGAGCAGTTGGGAGAGTTGGCGCAGCTTTGGCAGGAGTTTGAGGCAAAGCAGGGAGATTTGCTGGAAAAACTCGGTGATATGGGAGAAAGGATAGGGACTGCATCAGTGGACCTGTCCACTCTACAGGGTGTCAAGGATCTTGTACATGAAATAGAGGTGAGGCATAGTCTACAGTGCTTATAAATTTACGTCTGTATTGGAGTCATTTATTTAATATTGAAAAGTATTGAAAACAATTATTTATCTTGTTGTCTTAATGAATAGTTCTTAGATAAAAAAAGGTTCTTAAAAAAGAAAAAGAAAAAGGAAGGCAATACTTCTGATCTGTTGATTTCAGGGCTATAACATTAAAGAATGATGGGGACCCTAGGAAGGCAATTTAATAAACATCTATGGGAGAACCCTATTTTCTGAAATTTGGTTCTTTAAATTCAGTTTTGCATCTATGGATGGGTGTTCAATTTCAGAAGTGTCTTCCTGTGGTCCCATGTATGTTTTAATGGAATGGCTCTTACGATAGATTTTATATGGATTTGTTTTCGTATTCCAGGATGTCAGGGATGATGTATTTGCCTGCAACCCTGAGTATGAACAGCTGCGTGAACTTGGACGTCAGATAATGCAGGCTGATCCATCCAAGAGTTCTGCCGTACAGGGTAGTCTATCCAAGGTCAATGAGTCGTGGGACAGCGTCCAGGCACTGCTTGGAGACAAACTACAGTATTACACGTCTGTGGCCAATGCCTGGCAACAGTATAACGAACTCAAACAAGGAGTCATACGAACCGTGGACGATGTTGCACCACTTGTAGAGTCCGATATCGCATATAAAACACAAGCTGAAGTAAAGAAAGCTCTTGATCAGCATAAGGTTAGTGAAATTTGATACAGCTTACATGAATTAAAATAAGTCAGGCTCTTGTAGGTATGGAATAAGCAAAGCAAGTCGCAGTTTATTATATGTATTACTTATCAAAGCAAAACTTGCCTTACAAATTCACAATATGGATGCATTACATGATAAAATAACAATACATATAACAAGGGGCGTTTGACAGAGACATATAAGATACTATAAGGCAGTAGGTGTAAATCTAACAACAACATCTGTCTTTACCTGTATGCGACTTCAGTTTTATGTTTTAACAATCCAGTTAAATGTCATTTGAAACATACTTTACCATCTGACGTGATATTTTATAAAGTTTCACATTTTGGCTCTGTTGTGTTTTTATATTTTAAACAAGTTTTGAAGCTAGTTCTTAGGTGAACAATGTACTGTATTATGTGGTTATCCAATCTACAATGGCAAAAAAACGCAAATACAAATATAGAAATTATAACTATAAGCTTCCATTTGTATACTACAGAATGCCGAGTTTGAGCTTCATGCCAACCAGTCCACACTGGATCAGATGAACAGTCGCGGCCTCCAGCTGCTGGAGGATCTGAAGCACATTCCAAACTTCGACATCACCGTCTTGGAGCAGGACCTCGATGCCGTGAACCACCAGTGGGAGACGTCCAACTCCGTGATCGACGAACACAAACAGAATCTCGAGGCTCAGCTCATCTGCTGGGACCAGGTGCAGTCTGGGAAGGAGGAACTGCAGTCCTGGGTCAACTCCATAGTTACCAAGCTGGACGACAGTCTGCAGCATTTTGACGACGCCGTCACCGTGGAGTCGTGCCTTATGAAATTCAAGGTGAGAGAGAGTATCCATGTTTTATTTGTCAGCAGAAGATGAAACATCCATTTTCATGGTGGGCCGAATGTGTTGCTCTTGTCTGTCCATTCTTACTGGACTACTCACTGGACTACTCATCCTAAACTTCTCAACAGATTTCACGATGCTTGGTAGAAAGTATCAGTATGAAGTCTAGTTGAGCATATCTTGCACTGTTACGGTCTATTGACTTTCAGTGTGGTTATGGCCTTATTTAACCTTTAACCTCCTACATATATATAATGGACTGTTCTTTCTTTGAATTACCGGTAAGACCATTCCACTTATGTGAAAAAGGGTGTTTTGTGGGAAATGACTGATCAGCAGCCATACATTGTAAACTGGGTTTACAATGGATGCAAAGGCTATTATAGTCGTTCTTAGCGGGTTAAGGGTAACGCTGATATCTAACAGTTGGTGTCCACAGCCACATTTTTAGTTTGTATATGAAACACAAAACAAGTTGATGACAACAGAGTATGTATTTTACAAATGAGTACATGTAAATATTGAATAATTCATATGGAAGTGGTTATTTAATTGTTGTTTAAAGATGCAAATGTGTTAACCTTGCAGGAAGAGGCTCCATATTTCCAAGAAGTCCTCAACGATATAACCCAGAAAATTAATGATCTCAAAGAAATGAACAAAGACGAAGACATTCCACAGCTTGTAGCTGAACAGAAAGAGATACAGGAACAGTTTGACAAGGCTACACGCCTGGCCAATCAACTGGAAGGTGTGATGGCCAACTTTACTGATGAGAGAGAAAACCTACAGAAGGAGCTAGAGGATGAGACGGAATGGTTGAACGCAATAAAGGACAAACTCTCAAAATGTGACGATGTCTCAGGAACAGATGATGATATTGTTGACAGATTACAGAACTGCAAGGTAAATTCATATGAGTTGATCTTTGATATAAAATATTATTTTGTGGGGGAAAAAAATTCTCTAGCAACTTGCATAAATGGTGCCTTCAACTTAAGTCAGACATTTGATTGTATAAAAGTTCTTAACAATAGTCATGGTACATCAGCCTCGTCTTGTTGGATGGGAAAACCATGTGGTCTTGTGTATCGAAGTCTATCCTACGAGCATGTTAAAGAACCATTAAAGAACCATTTTGACTCTATTCCATTAGTTAGAATAGGGCATGTTTCCAGATTCCTATGTATTCTTCCCCTTTCCTTGAAGCAGCTCTCAGTAATCTATAATGTGTTGATGAGCTGTTAAACAACATTCAAACAACATTCACTTCCCATCATAAATGAAATGCTGATGCAAACTTTACTGTTCATTACCAGGATCTGGAAGCAGAGATGGAAAAGCACAAGAAGAAGATTGCTGCCCTGCTGGACAAGACTAGCGCCATGCAGGCTCGCTTCCCGTCAGCGGAAACCGCCAACCTGGCAAAGGATGCTGTGGTTCTTAACAAGAAGTTTGAGGCTGTGCTAAACCGTGGAGACAAGATCGAGGATATGCTCCAGGGAACGCTAGAGCAACACTGCCTGGACGCCCAGCAACAACAACAACGATGGCTCAATGCTGCACGTGAAAAGGTGGCCTGGTGTGGTGACATTGCTGGTGATAGATACAGCGTGGAGGCCAAACTGGCAACAATAAAGGTAAGCTCATTTTCTGGACTTTACATTATAATATTTTTTCAATTTTAATGTTGGCATAACTATTTTAAAGGTATTTTGTTACAGTACTCGTATTGGAAAGACAAGTGTCACTTGGAATGCTTTTCTTCAAACTTGTGAAAGTAGTCACATGCTATGGTATTTTTTATAACATGACTTTTTTTATCTTGATCACATGATCACTTGAACCTGGCATCTCCCGTCTCCTCTGCAGGACTTGATGAACAGTGCAGAAGAGGGAGAACAAAAGAAGAAGCTTGCTGCAGAAAAGATTGATGCCCTTAAAGCCGTACTGCCCAAACAGAAACAGGCTGAGCTGGAGAAGCAAAAACAACAGGCCGAGGCAGAGTGGCAACAACTGGTAAAGTCCATGCAGAATACACAGTAAGTTCTATCGAAGGTCATATGACCATGATCAAATTAGATTATAAGAAAACATGATTAGTTACCATGTGGGAAAATAATTCTTGCATATCAGATAAGATTATCCTCATTTTACTTGTCTCAGAGTGCTGTATGGCCTGATCTTGGTAGTTAAAAAAATGAAAACAAGCATGCAAAATGTTAGTAGTTGGTAACGTTAACGTAATTGAAATGCAAGAAAAGAATCAGTCATGGTATTTGGTTCAGATAGTGAAATTCCAACCCTCGGTATAACTGTTTTAATCGGAACCTTAGCAGAGCCTCTGTTCCAATACAAACAGATATATCTCATGTTGGAATTCACGATCTTCACCAGATGCCCTTGAAAGATTCTTGTAATCTCATCTGAGGGATCAGAAAGTTTTCTGTGTTGTAATGCATCAACTAAATTTGCTATTAATATATTTTTCCTCTCTCCCACAGAGACAAGCTGGAGTCGTCCATAGATCAGTGGCAGGCGTATGACAAGGAGTATGACAACTTATCACAATGGCTCAAGGATACAGAGTCCCGTGTCCGCAATGAATCCAACCTCAAACCGGACCTTCCCAGTAAAGTGGAACAATATGAACAGTTTAAGGTATACAAGTGTCTTTGTCAACAATTGGTTAATATCAAAATGGTTTGGAGAGGATGATGTAAAGTTTTATCCAATGAAAATTGCAGTTGTTGAAATAACACTTCAAGTGTAATATTGTATGTTAAGGAGTATGTCCCTTTATGGGTAATAGTCTTGATATTGCAATTAAAAAAGAAAAGGAAATAATCATAATATTTTTACATAAATCTTTCAGTTTATTAAGTTTATACTTTTATCTTCAGTGCTATCTTTGAATAATAAATACAAGCTTGTTACGTATGTGAATTAGTCGATACACACATAGTCACCTTGATTATGACATAAGCTGAGTATTTTACAACACACATTTAAGTCGTAAAATATGCCAGCGTCATGAGACTGTGCAATTCCTTTTCCTCTTTATGTACCGTCCCTACTACTTGTGCAGCTTTATCAGTACCAATTATATCTGTATTCAGGCACTGGAGAACGATGTGCTGTCTCACCAGCGTGACTTTGAGTCTGTGAAGGACTCAGCCTCGGACATCAGTCGGTCTACGGGAGATGGTCGTACTGCCTCGTACGCTGGACAACTTCTGTCTCGATACCAGACGCTCGCTGCCTCTGTACAGGTATACTTTTACTTACTTACTGAATATTCATGTACAGCTTTGTTGGTAAATTGGTAGTGTAATTGTTTTCAAATTCTGTACAATATTTTAAAGTATCGCAGTGTTTAAAGAATGAATTATTTATAATGGAAAATCTTGTCTTTGCATATTTATCAATATATTTAGCACATTGTTTTGCAATAGCCTCGTGTTCGAGTATCTAGGTAGCCCAGTTGGTAGCATACTCATATTTCATCGATGCATTCAAATCTCAGTTCCCCCTCTTGGTGATGTGAGAGTGTATGGTGGTCCCCACTTTGACATGACGTAGGGTTAACCCCGGTTCTCTGATTTCCTCTCACTTAAAGACCATGCTAATGCTGACATCTGTGTGATTTAGAGTGATTTGTATAAACTATGTACCGGTAGATTGTTTCCCAGTCTATGTAAAATAAAGTCAATTTTTTATTTGAAATCCTACAAATGATTGTTACATTGTTTCTCAGGAGCAAGTTGAGCGATGTGAGCAGAACATCAATGAACACGAGGGGTACATGAAAAAGTACAAGGAGGGTATAGACTGGATACAGGAACAACAACAGGACCTTGATGACTGCTCCGACATGCCCACAGATAACGAGGCTCTCGAAGCTAAACTCAACATGATTCAGGTATGTAGCAGACGCAATACGAGATTTCAGTTATTATTGCATTTTTGGTTGAATTTGTCTACTGTAACGTGATGTATATCACCACTACTCTATCTTTCAAAAAGTGAATAGTCAAATGAACCACAGACATATTAATAAACAGATAGGAAACTTCCCATCTTAACCAATGAAGCAACCAAAATATCACGTGGCACCTCAACTTTTCCTTCTATTTTTCTCAATTATTCACCGATTTTGATGAAAATACATCCAAAAGATTCATAATGAGTAGCAAAATGGTATTATAATAATTTATGTTTATTTTCAAAATAAGAAATTGTATAAAAAAAATGTTTAAAGTTTAAAATGCCATCATTTTTCGCTTTTCTCTTAAAAATCAATGTTTTGACATAGTCAAGAGTTTCCATTAAACTCCTTTTTTGCTCTCAATATAAGAGAAAACAAAATACTCTTATCATTGGAAAAAAATAAATACTATCATTGGAAAGAAAATTAAATTTGTAATGGTATTTGGCTTGAATGAAACTTGTATCTATAAAACTCTTCATGATATGTGTGTTTAAAGTTGGGAAATATTTTGTGAAATTTTCGAACTGTGCCACTTGAAATTTTCACAATTTTCATAGTGTCCACTCTACTTGTTATTGAGTCTGTGAATGAACATACAACACCCTAAACTTAAAAATTGTTCACTTGTCTTGATTAAATAGATAAGCTTCTAAAACAGATAAATCAAAAGTGTGTTTTTTTCACTTGTTTTTGTAAAACAGTCTTTAAAAAAGTACTTATTATCTGAATGGCGCTTGAAGATATATAATCTAATTTATTGTGCTTTGTTGTCAGAAGAGAGAAATACAGTTTCACCCTTCAGCTAGTCATATACATTTTTATTTACATTTTAAATGCTTTTCAGGCTTTGACAGCTGCTACTGATGAAGGACTCGGGAGGTTTAACACTGCCCTAGAGTCCGGAGAGAAACTTTACCCGAACACGTCCAACGAGGGTCGCGAGGCTATCCGCCGTGAACTGAGGCTGCTACGTGACCACTGGGAGACGTACAACGACAACCTGAACGAGACCCAGAGGAAACTGGAGGGAAGCCGTATGCAGTGGTCGTCATTTGATGAGAACTTTGAACAGTTGGAAAAATGGGTCGCCGACTCAACTCAACAGTTAGGAAATGAAGCAGATCTGAAAAATACTCTACAAGAGAAGAAAGCATCCCTGCAACATTATAGGGTAAGTTCATATGTACAACGTAAAATCTTTACAGCATTATATATTGAAAGGAAAAAGAAACACGACACGGAAATTTCCGCTTTATAATGTATGTACAATATGCTGCTGTAAATCGAATGGCTATGTAAGACCTTTCCTTTCGGGAAAAAGACTAAAACAACACGTAACACAGCAAATAGTATTCCTGCAAAGTTTGATTATTGACAGAGTACGCATTTGGCTCAAGTATGTGAGCAAACTTAGGATACAAAAGTTTGCAAACTCTACGTTAAATACAGTACTGGCTCAATTTTTCAAAAAGGATCTTCAACATTTATGAATTTCTTGTTACAACGTGTACTGTGATTAAAACTTCTACAACATCACAGTTGTGTCCTTTAACTAACTACAACTTTTTTTTTTTCAAAACATCATGGGATTTCCTTGGAATATATATCGAATTAAGTGTGCAGTATATACACTATACAGCGGAAATTCCCGTGTCGCGTTTCTTTTACGAGGTAAAGAGTATGGGACACAATTATACAAATTATTTGAATAACAATTAACAGTAGTTGTCAGAATATATTACAAAATGGAATTAATTTGATTCAAGTGTCTGATATAGAGACAGAAGTTGTCCAGCGTACGAGACAGCACCTAAATTACCAACAGTACATGTATGTTATAAGTTATTTAAAGATGCGCCTAACTTCACCTAATATAAGAAAACCAAATTGACATAACAGTTCAGACTAAATAATGTTAATTGCTGTTCTAGCTAAAAGATTTCTAAAATCTCACAATTTGTATTGCAGACTCGGTGCCAGGATGTGTTGTCACACCAGACGATGATTGACAGTATCGGAGATAAGGGCAGTGCTCTGGCCTCGACCAAGGCGAAGAGCAAACTGAACCAGCTCAACGCTAAATATAATGCCCTCTGTCAGGCTGCTCAGGTGAGAACAGGTCTTTATATGAAAAACAGTTGGAAAGTGAGTGGGGGAGTAGCGAGTGATGGAGAGGTGCATGAGGTAGTAGCAAATGAGGGAGAAGTGCGAGAGAGGGAGTAGTGAGTGAGGGAGTAGCAAGTGATGGTGATGTAATTGAGAGTAGTGTGGGAGAAGTGAGAGAGCAGTGAATGAGGCAGAAGTGAGTGAGGGAGTAGCAAGTGATGGTGATGTAATTTAGAGTAGTGTGGGAGAAGTGAGAGAGCAGTGAATGAGGCAGAAGTGAGTGAGGGAGTAGCAAGTGATGGTGATGTAATTGAGAGTAGTGTGGGAGAAGTGAGAGAGCAGTGAATGAGGCAGAAGTGAGTGAGAGTAGTTTAGCAAGGGAGAAGTGAGTGAGGGCTGTTATAAGTCGGAGAGTAGTGAGTGAGAGAGTTTTTTTAACTGTTTATGAAACATATTAAATTTAATTGTATATTTTAATTGACTTCAACCATTATTCTGTAGGCTCAAGTAAAGAAGGCAGAGAATGAGGTTGACCAACACCAGGCATTACAAGACTCGTATCAGCAATGTAGAGACTGGATGACCGCCACTAAGGACAAACTGGTCGTGTGTGCCGAGGCTAGTGGAGACAGACAGGCCCTACAGAACAGGCTCGATAAAGTCCAGGTATGGCATACAGTAAAGATAACCGTTTAGGAGTTCATGATAATTATTTGCTATGGTTTAGGATGATAACAAAAGCAATTGGATTGTTGATACAAATACATATTTCAATTGGTTAATATTCTTTATAGATATCAATCTTAAAAAATAAAATGTTTTTTGATTTGTTTGTATGGTGTTTTACGTCATTTTCAACACGTAATTATCACGGTCGATTTTTTGTGGTGGAGGCAGACCACCCACTTTTCCTGGGTAGAACCAGTACTGTACACCTCCCACCATCCGTAAGAATCGAAATGTTTTTTAAAGAAAAAAATAAATAAAAGATTGTTCCATGTTATTTGAAGAAAAAAATTGTTCCTGAGGAAAACCAAGGGGTCAGATTTTACATATCATTGTATTCAGCTGATAGTATTATACATTTTCAGGATCTTGTGAAGTCCATGAAAGAAGGGGAAGCCAAGGTAAAGGCAGCAAAGGTCCAGGGTGAGAAAACCATACCCCAAACGGGACCCCAAGGTCAGACTACCATCCGCCGTGACCTCGACGCCCTATCCCAGGACTGGGAGGCTCTAGCCACGCGCATGACCGACACACAGGAGAACCTCGTCCAATCACTGCAATCTCTCACTGCCTACGATGGATCATGTGATCAACTCAACAAGTGGTTGCGGGATTGCGAGACGGAGACAAAGGACATAGAACTTAAGCGAACGCTGGGCGACAAGCAGGGACAGGTGGAGAAGCTGAAGAAGCTACAACAGGAAGTGCTTGGTCGGCAGCGACATTTTGATGAGTTGCAGGACATGGTGTCAAACATGCAAGGCGCCGACTCCAGGCTCGTCAACTATAGTGCACAACTCAACTCCAGATATGAGACACTCAAAACTAATCTAAAGGTAAGTCGCATGATTTGTTAGTGTAAATATTTTTGAATATGATATATGAGCTAGTAATTTTTAAAACAAATATTTAGAAAAAAGAAGCAATTGATTTTTAAGTGGCTCATCATTACATTATAGGTTATTTAGAGCCTCCCCAAATAGAGGGGAAGGATACATAGGAATCTGGAAACCTGCCCTACTCTTGCTATCGAAAGAATCCTATGGTTCTTTAACATGCTCAGGGTATAGAATCTGATACACAGAAATGCCTGGTTTACATCCCCAGCCGATGGTCTATTACTCAGTGGCACTGGTGAGGTTTGAACCAGGGTTCTCTGGTTTCACGTTCAGTATGCTATTCACCGGGCCACAGCAGCAGTCTCATTATTGAGTACCAGCAATCAGTTTCTGCTTATTTAATACTGGACTTAACATTGTTCCACTGCTCATTAATAGCGGGAAATAACAGACCCCAGATTTGTACCACCTTATTTTATAAATTGGATCACAATATTTGCTATATTTCTTCCTCAGGACCTGATCAATCGCTGGCAGGACTATGTAATGGAACACCAGGGTTACTCGACCAACTACAGTGAATGTGTAGAGTGGGTCGACACCCTGAAACGTCGTCTTGAGGTGTGTGCCGACATGGCTGGCGATAAACAAGATGTCGACGACAGACTGATCAAACTGCAGGAACTACTGGCAGAGAAGGAACAGGGTGCAGCAAAGATTCACGTCACCGTGGAGAGCGGAGAGAAACTGTACCCCAGTACCGCAGCAGAGGGTCGTGAGATTATCAGGCAGGAGCTAAGGTGAGGACAAGTTTGAAATAACAACTAAGCATTTACTTTGATTGCATTTAGAAAGAATGTTTCTTTTTTGAAGTATTGGCCATGATTAGTATAAGCATGTATATTTTTCAGATCAGATTGTGTTTATGGCCAAATAGTAAAAATTTACAAATTACAAATTTTCAGATTGTTTTCAGGTGTTGTTCACAAAAGATGTTTTTTTCTTCTGAAATAATGAGCTGTAACAATCTATAACTTAACTATTTCATATCTCCTCCAAACTAGATCTCTACGTGACCAATGGGAGCTGGTGTGTGATCAGCTGTCAGAAACGCAGCGTAAGTTGGAGTCGTGTCTGATCCAGTGGTCGTCGTACGACGAGAACTACGAGCAACTCCAGAAATGGCTTCTGGATACAGAGGTACAACTGAAGGAAGACACAGACATGAAGGCCACTCTGCCCGACAAGAAGGCTCAATTACAAAATCACAGGGTACGTTGTCATTCCCGTATCAATATCACTTGTTTTATTCTTTATCATCTAAATTGTACCGTTAATCAAAAACGCTCAGCTTCCAAATGGCTCTAATAACACACAAACGCTGTTTCTGAATACAATAAAAAATAAAAGTTTATTTATCCAAAGTGCCGTATTTGCAAGACTTTTTCAAGATGCATTTTCTAGTGATCTCTCAATATGTTTAGCATTGTGTTTGCAACTTATTTAACGTCATGTTTCATTCTTCTAATTACCGCGAGTTGAGTTATTCTAGATCCCTTTTATTTGTAGATATAGATTTGACTATAAGACCTAGTTTTATTGAAACTGTTATGAGAGGTAATGTGAAAAATGCAATGCATGTTGGTTTTACATTATAGAGATGAATATTTGTTTACAGGTACTTCATCAGGACATTATGTCACGTCAACACGTTGTTGACAATCTGACGGAGAAAGCCCACACCTTATCTCAGTCGTCCCATGGTTCCAAGGTGAACAAGTTTGTGGACGAGGCTCACAAGAAGTACGACAAACTGTGTGGTCAGTCCAAACAGATGTTGGAGAAGTTTGAGGTGGCGGTGAAGGACCACCAGCAGTACCAGGACGCGTACCAGGACTGCCAGGATTGGCTGAACTCGTCACGTGACAAGGTTGAGGCGTGCGCTGACACGTCAGGTGACAGGGTCTCTATACAGAATAAGCTGGAGAGACTCAAGGTACAGTGGGATAGTGAATTCACTCGGAGATAAAAATTTATGAAAAAATATGTCAAACTTAGAAAAACTCAGCTTTGAAATTAATCCTAAAAACACCAAAAAAATGTAGTTACAATAGTTGTGCGCTAAACCCTCGACTTGTCCTCTTCATGTTGAATAAGTTGAATTGAATTGGGGGTTTTGCGGTGCACCAACACAAAAAGGTTATATGGTGCCAACAGGAATCAACATTTCGGGCTCACTCTCCGTTAACATCTAGATAACAAATATGTAGAATGGGTCGAAAACCTTCACACCCGCAGAACCGCAGGGTTGCTGCAAATTCTCTTGTAAACACTCCCTTTTTCGCTGGAGTGATGATCCTTGTTTTCTGCCACCACTCAAGTAACACCTAGAACAATACAGGGATCGCAATGAAGACCTTTAATGAACATGACAAAAATGACAATGAACATGAATATGGTGGGGATTTATCCCTCTCCCTGGATGAGAAGCCCTAATCTTACACGGGAAGCACACTGGGCTTGTACTCTTCAAAGAATGATTCAAGATTAAAAAATAGTTCTTAATACTTCATTTGAATTTTACAGTTGTTGTTTCTTTAAAACCGTTTTTAAAGTGTAATACTATACTCCCACAATAATGTGGAAACCCTTATTCGTAGATCATTATTTATGAACAAATATGCCAAACATTTACTCCAGAGAGATGGGAAAAACACTAGTTCTCTTCAAAGAAAGTATGTTTGAAATATTTCAGTTAAATTGCTTTCCGGTTGTTGTTCGTTCATAAGATCTTTCCTAACCTTGTAATCATTATCGTACAGGAGTTTGCCAGTCATGTGGGAGATGGTGAGAAGAAGTTGAAACTAACTCAGGAATTATGTCAGAAAACATCCAAGAATTCGTCCATGCCCGGGAATGAGGTGCTGCGTAGAGAGATGGATCATCTCCAATCAGAATGGCAGGACTATATCTCTAGGATACAGCAGGCTCAGGAAGATCTGGATCACGCCCGTCTGCAGTGGGGTGACTTTGAGACCAAGTTTGATTCATGCTCGCAGTGGCTCAAAAATATGGAGCAACAGGTGAAGAATTACGAGCTGAAGTCCACACTACCGGAGAAGAAGGTGCAAGTGGATAAGTTCAAGGTCAGTAAACCCATGTCAGAGCATAATACGATAGCAGATGATAATGCATCAGTTTGTGGTCAGTCGTTAAAACTGATTTAAAAAAAATATGATTTCTGCAACAAATTCCTAATGAATGAATGTTTTTTTATGACACGTCGACACAAATCGGTCATATTGTGACCAATGAAATAGTCGGTTGTTAAAAATGTATGAAAGTATTGTTACGGCTCTGTAGAATTACAGTCAAACCTGCTCAAGATACCACCTGCTTTTAGTGACCACCCTTTCAGTTTCCAGTTGTCTTGTTTTTAAATTGAAATTCACTAGTATTAAGAGACCACCTGTTTTATGAGACCACTATTTCAGTTCTCAGTTGTACTGCTTTAAATTAAAATTAACCAATATTAATCAACTACCTGTTTGAAAAGATCACTTTTGCTCCTCACTTTAGTGATCTCTTAATACTGGCTTGACTGTACTTTATAATCAGTTTTGTGCGTTCTTAAACATTTGATTTTGAATATAGTTTCTGCGGTTTGTCATGCAACAACCTTCCAAGGTTATTTATTGAAGTATTGTTACAAATGTGTATATTTACTTTATATGCAAATATATTGCTCTATACAGAAACAACGTGAGGAAATCCTATCCCACCAGCCTGACTTTGACCGGTTTACCGATGATGCCCAGAACTTGATGCACACTAGTGCAGATGTGAGACTGAGTACCCAGGTGTCTCAACTTACCAACCGTTACCGCGGGTTACTGACACTGATCAAGGATCTGATTGGTAAATGGGACAAGTACGTTCAGGATCACCAGGCGTTTGACAACCGGTACTCGGAGTTCAGGAACTGGTTATCCCAGGCTGAGGAGAGACTGGAAATGTGCCAGGAACCGGCCGCAGACCAGGACACCATGGAGGAGAAGAAAGCCATGGTTCAGGTAAACAGACTGTTGCAAGCTTCATCATGTTCATGTTAAAGAAATAGTGAAATGAAATGGCTTGGGTTTTACATCCTGTTACCACATTATATTTGGTTATATTGCGACAGCAACCTCAGAGGGAGATGGGATGAAGGATGATTTGTCCCAGCATACCTGCTTCTGCATACGTACACAAGCAGAGGCCTGTAGACGTAAAGAATGTGTTTTTAGATGTTTGTGCAAATATAAACCAATAAAATTTACTGATATAAAACAGTATATTTGTAGTTTAAGTATCTTTTCATAGATTTGAAGTATGCACGGTTTCAGATGTTTTACAGTTTCTTCCATTGCTTAAAATTAAATATTAAGTTTATAGTGAATTGTTAGGCAGGTTTGTACTCATTATTTCCACAGATGCTTCTGTCGGAGAAAGACCATGGTTTACAGCGTCTCAACTCCACCCTAGAAGCCGGAGAGAAACTATACCCCGACACAGCGGCTAACGGACGTGAGCAAGTCCGCCAGAGTTTACGCAGCGCCAAGGAAGATTGGGAACGTCTGTTCAGTGCTCTAAATGACACACAGCGGCGCGTGGACAACTTCTTACTACAGTGGACGTCGTACTCGGAGGGCCAGGATCAGCTGGTTCGGTGGATCGCCGATACGGAGGCCACCTTGAGGGCAGATGTAGACCTGAAGAATACCCTACAGGAGAAACGTATGCAGCTTCAAAATCACAGGGTCAGTATTAACATATAATTGCTTATATATACAATTTCACTTTATTTATTCTTTAGTTTTACCCATTCTAAAATAAGAATACCCTACGAGGAGTAATGTTATTTATCTATGGTTGAAAGTGAAACTATTACAACTATATATAAATAAACAAAATACAATAGCTTTGTATTTGCCCCGCAATATTAATGGATATGAATTAGCATTAAGTTTTTCATTTAATCGATTTCTCAGTTTTTCTCATTATCAACAGCGCATGAAAATTCCACTCGTCTGCTCGCTATGACGAGTGCTCATTGATGCAGGACGAGTAGAAATTCAGATAAATTCTTTAACAATTTATAAATTTGGCCATTCAAATATTGCATAGGACAAGTTACTCAGAAGCAAATTTTCTTGCCCTGATCAAGTAAAATGTATTTGTCATAATTTACTTACAATATATGACGTAACAACTTACGTTTCTGTTATTATTTTGCAGTCTCTGTTACAAGACATTGCGTCCCATCAGCGCATTGTTGACTCTGTGGTGGAGAAAGCCCAGGGCGTTCTTCAGTCTACATCTAACTCAAACGTGGCCGCCTTTATCACCGACATTAGCTCTAGATTTGAGGCTCTCGCACAGGGTGCTAAGGTGAGTTTATAATTGCTCTTTGATCTAATTAGAAGAATTATTGCCCTTTTAAATTAAATTATTACCCTGCAATTGAAACAAATATTGACAATTTATTATACTAAAAACAACAACACTGTATCCATAAATAAAAATGGAATCGAAAAAAGAGCTGCTGTCCATTTACATTGCCATTTATTCACCAATAAATCTCGGTCGAGACATTGTATGTAGATTTAACAAATTATTAATGATGCTGTATATTAAATTCAGGCCCAGATCATGAAGTCTGAGAAGAGTGTTAAGGATCATCAGGATCACCATGACGCTCTGCAGGCATCCGTAGACTGGCTCACCTTAATGAAGGACAGGCTTAGCACGTGCTCCGATACTTCCGGTGACAGACACACCCTGCAGAATAAACTGGATAGGGTCAAGGTTAGAATGATAGATACTGAAGCAGATTGAGAGGGGTGGGGGCAGGGTTTGGGGAGGGCTGTTCAGTCCGTGGTTTCGAACCAATTGGCATTTCAAAACAGTGTTTGTTTTCCTTATATAAGTAGTGCCGAAAAACGGTACCGTTCCAAATGGCAAAAAGTATGCTTTTTACCCAATTGGAGTGAAAAAAATCCAGATCTCTAAAAAAAAAGTTTTGTTAAAATGTTTAGAGGGGAACTTTAATAAACAAAAATAGGGGAGAATATATACTTTTAGGGAGGGTAATGAAATATTACAAGGGAATGTATACATGGTAATGTGTTCGCAAAGTATTTAAACATACAATATTGCTTTTGTCTGATAGTGAAAAAATTCCCAATTTAAGGCAAAATGTCGCGAATTTTCCCAATTGATTGGGTACTGGTACCATTCTCAAAAGAGTGAAAAAAATCGCTGCAAAATAATAATGCATATGTGAATAATATTAAAATTACATACAACCGGTAATTGTTTGTTCGTTGCAAAACTCAAAATATCTTTTGAGTATACATTGTTAACAGTGAACTGATTGCTTTTGTTGAATTAATCACCTAACTGTTTTATTAAAGGAACTAATGAGTGCCCTGCCAGAGGGCGAGGCCAAGGTGCGTGTGTGTGAGCAGTGTTCCGAGACTGCAATGGAGACAACGGCATTGAAGGGTCGTCAGATGATTCAGCAGGAGCTTGACGTACTGAAGCTCGACTGGGAGGACTACAGCATCAAAATAGGGGCGCTACAGGACAGTCTGGAAAAGGCCGTCCACCACTGGGGTCAGTACGACGACCAGTACGCCATAATCTCGCAGTGGATCAAGGACATGGAGCGGAGGATCAAGGACTTCCCTCTCAAATCTACACTCGACGAGAAACAGGAGCAACTCAAGAGATACCAGGTAGGTCGTCGGATAATAGAACAGTCATTCAAGTCAGTTGAGCATAAGTGATAAACACCGAGTAAATCACTTACCCAAATGCGGAGGTGTGTCACAATGTTGTTACGAAATGGCTCTTCTTATGCCTTAGAGTATAACATTTTGAATTTCAATCAATTTCCATAAACATCCGTCATTTTAATGAAAAAATTCAGTTGCAAGTGCACCAAGCTTGTAAATAACTCAAATAACCAAAAATAAATTAAACAGATTTGTTGTGCAGTAAACGGTTCAAATTTAAATAATGTCATTACAAAAAAATAAAAAATATATTATGGGGGCATTAGGAGTTTCATTAGTTTACAAATGTTGAGAAATTCATGTAAATTGAGATATGCTTTAGGTGTGATAAAAGTCATCGACAGAATCTAGAAAAAAAACATGAAATTTCTCTTGTATTTCATTATTTGTATGTTACACTATGTTCTACTAAAGCGTGTCGTTATTCATTGACTTCTGTTATGATATTTAAACTTACCCATTTGCCATGCTCCATGTCTACCAGGGAATTGGACGTGATATCGAAGACTGGGACGATGTTATATTAGTGTTTGCTCAAGTCGAAAATGTAAGATACTCTAAATGGCGGCCATCATGGAGACTTTTGCTCTCCTTGACTGGTTCCTTGGCTTTAGATATCACCGTCTGGTGTTGGATGTCTGTGCACAGTCTGTTGTTGTGTTGAGCTTTTTTGTGATGTCATTTCTTGATCATTTGTTATCTTTAGATGTTTTAATTTCACAGGTTGCAGCTTTTAGAGTTAGATTTCTATGTTTCATGTTTGATTGATTTCTTTCTGTGTTTCATGTTTGATTGATTTCATTGTTTTACACACTTTGCAAACTGATATTCATTCGATGTTTACCTTCATTGTTCATCCAGGATACAGAAAGTGTAGGTCATTTCTTTATATTGCGCTTCCAATCTATCCCTGCAGTGGGTGTGCTTGTACTATCCAGTACGTGGGATAAATGGTCGTTATTGTTGCATCATGTATCATTTATTAACGCCATTACTCATTCATACTCGCTTCAATTCATTGTAAGTGGACCAAGATAAAACAGAGTTAATGAGGTAATCAAATATATTACATATATTCCCGGAACTGAATTATTTGAGAAAAAAGTGATATTTTATATTGGTAGTAATTCCTTCTGGTAATTTTCCTCTAAAAGGATTTTTTGAAATTTTTGTTTCTTCTGTGTTGGATCAAAGTAATTGAAAACGACCTCGGATAATGAACGTCAGTTCAGACCATTTGAACAATCTTAGATGTGTTCTTGAATTTTGAGACCGTATGTTGACCGTTTAATTGTTGATATGCCATTTCAACACACCAAAAGTACGGTCGATTAATCATTTATTATTTTGCAAGTAACACAGGTAAATATTTTTTTATGGTACGGTTCATTATAAAATGGCTTTGAGGTAATATAAAACACAAATCATAAAAAACAATTTCTGTACCCAGTTTCAATGTTAATATATTAAATAAGGTCATGCTTGTTTCCATTTTTTTATCATGGTCGACTTGTTACCTCATATATCATTCATCCTTGCTTCATCTTGTATGTTGTACTTGTAGCCCATGCATATTTATTTGACCTTCATCATGTTCATTTTATAAAGGAAAAAGGATACCTTCATTATATGCATCTTGGATATATCAGATGGTTCAAAGTGACACTTGCTGCATTTCATTTTATTACACTAACAAAATGTTGTATGGTGAACACCCCACCTTCATTATATGCATCTTGGATATAGCAAATGGTTCAAAGTGACACTTGTTATCTAACAATGTCTACTAACATAAAAATGGTAGTGCACATGAAAGTGCAAGCTTGGTAACAAACCCGGAAAAGCATTTAGTTTCCTGCAAAAATTCTTACTTGCCAACTGCCTGTCTGTCTGCCTGCTAGTCTGATCTCATAGTCATTCTTAATAAGTAACGAAATGCCTGTCTGTGTGCAGCTGCTGCTGGTCTGATATCATGGTCAGCAGTAATCAAGAAATAACTGCTTGTCTGTGTACTGGTCTAATATTACGGTCTTAATCAACAAATAACTCAATCTGCCTGCTGGTCTGATATCATTGATGGTCAGTCTTAATAAAGGAATACTGCCTGTCTGTGTGCAGCTGGTGGTCTGATCTAAGGGTCAGCTTTAATCAGGAAATAACTGCCCGTCTGCCTGCTGGTCTGATATCACAGTCAGCCTTAATCAAGAAATAACAGTTACTGCCTATTTGCCTGCCTGATTTGCAGTTGGGATAGGGAAAATCTGCCGCCTGTCACAAGCTTCAGCATGACTAACCTCCCCTGGATTGTTACTGTCTAGCAGACGACAATTTGAATACTTGTTCTACATTCCAAGTTCATTCTAACCAGTCACTTATTATTCCCTTGTACTACTAAAAAGTTAACAATTTAATCGCTGTAGAGGATTCTGTACACCTGTTAATGGTGCAAGCAATAGGGAGTCAAATTGTTAAAACGTCCATCTCACTGTTAACTTGGTGTTAATTATTATTGCAGAATTCTTTATGGTGTTTATACTCATTTAGTATGTCATAGTTGTATATATAGAAACAGCTTACAGTAGTTCAAGTTGTAACATGTTAACAACCATCATTGTCATCAGTTACATCTTTATCATTTGTTATATAAAATGTCATCAAGTTTCATTTTTTTCTTACCTCATTTATAAGAAATCGATAATGAACTTTTTATGATACTTTAATATGTTAGATTTATTGTGGAACTCTCATACAAGACTGGTTTTGCGATACATGTATAAATATTCATGTTCATGTAAGAAACTGTCTATTAAAACAAGTTGCGGACTGCTAATTTGATTGAAAATCTGACAGTGCGGACAAAAGGTGTGCCTGAGGAAAATACAATAGTGACAACAGATATTCAGATTCACAGCACGTGCACAATGTGCAATAGGGAGGCACGTGCATAATGTGCAATAGGGAGACACGTGCATAATGTGCAATAGGGAGACACGTGCACGATGTGGAATAGGGAGGCACGTGCATAATGTGCAATAGGGAGACACGTGCACAATGTGCAATAGGGAGGCACGTGCATAATGTGCAATAGGGAGACACATGCACAATGTGCAATAGGGAGACACGTGCACAATGTGGAATAGGGAGGCACGTGCATAATGTGCAATAGGGAGACACGTGCACAATGTGCAATAGGGAGACACGTGCACAATGTGGAATAGGGAGGCACATGCATAATGTACAATAGGGAGACACGTGCACAATGTGCAATAGGGAGGCACGTGCATAATGTGCAATAGGGAGACACATGCACAATGTGCAATAGGGAGACACGTGCACAATGTGCAATAGGGAGACACGTGCACAATTTGAAATATGGAGGAGCGATGTTTGTACCTACATCCAGTGACTGAGAAAACCCAGAGTCAAGAGATCTAGATAAGGCCGACTACTGCATTACTCTATTAAAAAGTCTTTAAAGTGATGCAGATTTTATTTTTAGGCACCGGTATAGTTTCATTACAATGCATCGCTTAATATGCTTCATGTTTAGGTGGTTATATTTTGCAATATTTGGTGTATATAGTACTATACTAGCATATGGTTATTGTTGCACTTTTTTTTTCCGGCTTTGTGGTGGTAACGTCATTTTCATCTTCATATGTACCAGTATTTAGTAAGGCCTGAACAAAAAATACTTTGTTTCCTTTAACCCGAACGACTGATCGGCTGTTCTTACCCCTGACCCAACAATTATTAATTCTCAAAAGTTTTATATGTCTGAAAGTGTTAACTTTTGCCGATACAGGAAAAGGAAGTATCCCTTTCGCGCATGCGCACACAAATTTTTCCTATTGTTCGTACTAATCGGTTCGACCCCAGGCATTTCAGCTACTGCGGTCGTCCACGAAAATAAAACTGGCTATTTCTTAAAGAGGTGGCAATAGCCAAACTTATAGTGGAGCAATTACACAATGTTCGAAAGCATGACCTTGATTTAAAAATAGATCATTTACTGAGTAAAATTCTTACAAAAACAACAAAAAAAAATACCTACCCAATTTCGGTCCAGCCTGTTACAGGAAACAAGCATATTATTTTGTTGGGCCTGAAAAATGATGACGCCAACATTTTAGTTCATTTTAGTTCATATTCAATAGCGAAAACATATTTTACAATATATTCATGTTAAATATGATACTGTTAATGATGATAACGTTCCTTAAGAAAAGTTTTCAATGTTTTCTGTCTTAAAATAACCAGCCTTACTATACTAATATATCATTTCATCTGTCATAACTTCATATAAATCATCGTAATAATGGTGAACCGTTAACCTATTCCCAATATATGTTTGACAGAACTGAAATCTTGCAGCTCGATATTACGACTATAAACATCCTGAGTATTTGTAAATTAATCGATAACATGCCATATATGCACGCCTAAGCTGATATTGTATCATATTGCACTTCCTCCCAGGACCTGATGCAGGATATTAAATCTCGTCAACGAGAGATCGACCAGTTCTCCGACGAGGCCCAGACCTTACAAACACTGACGGGGGAGACGCGCGTCACATCGTCTATATCGCAGCTCACATCGAGATATCAGTCTCTACAACAGACTGTGAAGGTATGTTGTTATATTTTAATTTTCAGGGTAGTCTTAACGAAATGTTTCCACCAATTATACTGACAAATTTATAAATTTGGAGGGTGGGAATTGATGAAGATTGATACCAAGGGAACTTCTTAAATATTTTGTTTTTAGAGCCGTGATTTGATTTGGTAAAATGAAATGAAATAATAAAATAATAACATAGAGGACATACAATTTACTGCTCTATTTTTAAAAAAAAAAAGGTTATGTATGATTTACCTATTCTATTTTATCTTCCAGGATATAATGAAGAAGTGTGAACAGAATGTAGCGGACCACAAGCTATACAAAGAGAAGTCCCGCGAGTGTGGACAGTGGCTTGCTAAAGCCAAGGAAAGGTTCGCCAACAACGCAGACACCTCCGGTACAAGACAAGAACTGGAAGATAGACTGGACAGAATACAGGTTGGAGTGATATAATTATATGGAGCTAATAATTGATCCTTCCAAATCAACTGTCAAGTCTTAACTAGATTAAGTTAAATCACAGCAAAAAAATGACTTCTTGAGTTATATTTACTATACATCTTTTTTTTACATAATAAAACAGCATTTCATACTCGAATGAGTGTGTCCTGGGCAAGATACTCCCCTTAGCTTTATCTGTTGGATTGGGAAGTAAACCGTGCGGTTCCATGTATCGGAATATCCTTCAGGCATGTTAAAAACGTGGAAATCTATTTGATAATAAGAGCAGGGCAAGGTTTCCAGATTCCTGTGTATCCTTCACCTCTCTCTGGGGAGGCTCGAAATAACCTATAGTGTGTTGATGAGCTGTTAAACAATATTTCAATTCATACTCAAATGATTCTGTTTCCAGGAGTTGATTGCCGAGCGTGACTCTGGTTATGCCAAGTTAAGCGGCGTTGTTGAGTCCGGAGAAAAGCTGTACCCCAACACTGCCACTGATGGACGCGAGAAGGTTCGTCAGGAACTCAGACAGCACAAACTGGCCTGGGAAAGTCTGTTCGATGATTTGTCTTCTGCTCAGCGTAAACTAGAGGTAGCCCTAGTACAATGGACGACATTCGACGACAGTTACGGTCAGGTGGAGCAGTGGTTGAGGGACGCCGAGGTCCAACTGGAAGGTCAGACACCGCTGAGGTCGACACTGGAAGAGAAGAAGACGCAGTTACAGAATTTCAAGGTGCTACATCAGGACGTGCTGTCCTACCAACGGGTTATAGACTCCGTAGATGACAAGGCTCAAACCCTGGTCCAGACCAGCAGCGACCCACAGTTGTCCAGCTTCGTGTCTCAGACAGGTGCTAGATATTCCAAACTGTGTACTCTTGCCAAGGTGAGTGATGTGGGCTTTTTACATTGGTTTATACAATTTCAAATCTTTGACTGATTGTAGCTTAGCCATTAGTTATTATTGTCTTTTTGTAGTATTTTAACAATTGAGTCTGGGAATTTAGTCTGTTCATGAGAAGTACAAAAGGCGTGTTTTTCAGTTATTTCTACAGGTGTAAAAGTTTGGTAAAGTCTGTGTCCTTAGATTTGTATGTTCACCTTTTTTCAGACATTGTTTACTTTCTTTTCACTTTTTGCAAAAGTTGTTAAAAATACATAAAACTATATTGTAGAAATAAAATAAGAAACTTAACCATATTTATGGGACACTATTAGCTTAGTTTGTCGTCCAGTATAAAAATATAGTCTGAATTGTCTGTTTTTGACCGATATATTGTTTTTCAGGAGCGTGTTACACAGTACGAAGGCTTTGTTGCCGACCACCAGCAATATAACGACGCCTACAACCAATGTATTGAGTGGCTCAACAGTATCCGCGAAAAACTGTCCCTGTGTGCCGACATTGCTGGCGACAGACACACCATACAGAATAGACTGGATAAAATACAGGTAAATATTACAGAAAACACCCATGTACCAGTCTAGTTTTCTTTAGCCAATCAGAGTTTCTTTTATTCTGTTTCATTTTACATTTGATTGTTTAATCCTTCCAGATTTTGAGAACTAATGAGAAGATTGTTCTGCTATTCTGCAGTATTGAAAAAATACCAGTCTGTTCATGAAGGGGCGTCCGTGGCCGAGTGGTTAACGTCTCTGACTTGAAATCACTTGCCCCTCACCGCTGTAGGTTCGATCCCTCAGGGGCCTAGGAATCTTTATGTGAGGAAGCTATCCCGGAGGGGCACCTGGGGTCTTCCTCCACCAATGGAAGCTGGAAAGTCGCCATATGACCTTAGCTGTTGGTGCGACTATAAAATCCAATTCAGTCTGTTCATGAACTGTGCCATGGATTGGTTGGTGTTCATTCTCTGTTCATGAACATCTGGTCATGAAGTAGCTTGTATTCCATCCCTTTGCAAACTGTTCATGAACATTGTGCCATTGTTTGGTTGGTATTCATTCTCTGTTCATGAACTGCTGGTCATAAACTAGCTTGCATTCCATCTCTGTGCAACTGTTCATGAACAATGTGTCTTGCATCAGGCTGTTTATGAACGTATGTGCAGTATTCTATTCTGCACTATTGCAAATTACAGATCTGTTTATGAACACTGTGCTAGGCATTAATTTGTATTAATTCTCTGTTCATGAACTTCTGGTCATGATCTAGCTTGTATTTCCATCTCTGTGTAGACTGTTCATGAACTGGGATTTTGGCTTATATTCTATCCCTGTGTTCATGAAATCCCTATTCATAGACTGTTCATGAACTGGGATTTTGGCTTATATTCTATCCCTGTTCGTGAAATCCCTGTTCATGAACATTTGTCAAGAATATATTCCATCCCTGCACAATAGAATAGATGAACAAAAGCACAGAATCTTGTCTTAATATATATCCTAAATCTGTTATTGTTGATAATTGATTTGAATGTGAGAAATTTACAAAGCATGGAAGCAATGCATGGGAGCATATTTGTACATTCCGTACATGTTGTCTTGTCTAAAATGCATGAAGCTTTGGATTTTGTTTTATTTAATGCTGATCTGGAATAATGTCTAATGTTTTGCCATCATTAAAATTTGAATGTGCTCATGCATGTGACATGATTTAAAACAGTGACAGCTTGGCTGATTTTTATGCAATTTGGTTGTCAGTATGGGTGTTAACTATAATGAGTAAACTGTTACTTTCAGTCAATAGATAGAGAGATTTTAAAGAAAGTAAGCAGTGGGCAGGGATGTTTGTACATGTACACTGAGTGAAAATTACTTTTGAAAAAATGTGTGGGTCAAGGGGTTTGAAAAGAGATCTGTTTTTGGTTACGGAAGCTTGTAATATTTGTTTGAAAATATTTATTTTGTAACAATTCTTTGAATTATAAAAATCAGAGTGAGTCCATGGCTTACCTCCAAAATATAAAAATGGAATTTCAGTTTCCCAATATATTATTATAATAGTTTATATTATACAATTATGGACTTTTCAGCTGTTATACATGATGTGATATGCACCAAAAAATTTTTTTGGTGCATATCAACATCATGTATAACAGCTGAAAAGTCCATAACTGTTTTATTATATAACCCTCAATTTACAATTATATAAAACAGGTCAATATCAAAAAAACAATTATATAAAACAGGTCAATATCAAAAAAACAGGTCAATATCAAAAAAACAGGTCAATATCGCTAGATATTTTTTCTAAAAAATTACTTTTTAGCCAATGAAAACGCGTCTATTTATAGGTTATATAATAACAGCATTTATTCATAAATGATTATAGTAAATATATTACTAATATGCATTTTTTATTCCTGAAATTTCATTTTTAAGCTTGGATGTTTTTTATAACTTTTTTCAATAACTATGTGTGTGTTTTTTCATCTAACCGTCTGTTTTGTGCTCTTATATCTAAACAGCGAAGATGTGTAAGTGCCATACAAACCCTGACATGCCTTTATTTTTGCTTGTTCTACTTCTTGTTTTACGTAGAATCTTTGAATATCTAGTTTACCATTTCATGTATATGATGTTTTCCCGCCATATCATCCACATGATTGACAATACTAAGCGGGTACAGGGAGCTTGAAGTGATAGATTAGAAAATCATTCCAAACTTTTCAATTTGAAGGTCACCCTTTAAAAATATCTACCTTTGACCTTTATCAGAAGAAATAAGGTCAGATTTTCATTAGTGGTGATGCTGATATAGTGAAAGGTCAAAGGTCAACACTTCACCTTCATTAGAGGTCAACCCTTCACCTTCATTAGAGGTCAGGCTGATATAGCGAAAGATCACCAGTATACCTTCATTAGAGGTCATGCAGATATAGTGAAAGGTCATCAAGGTCATCAAAGTCCAACCTTTCACCTTCATTAGCGGTCATGCTGACCTTTCACATGCATTAGAGGTCATGTTGATATAGTGCTGTAGTAGGCAACACCTGAAGCTATTCTAGATTTACAGCAGCCAGAGCAGAATTATTTACAGTTTAAAAAATATAGCTTAATAGCAAGGCTGCTGACTATGAAATTTAATTTATCATAAAAAAACAAAGCATAAAAACAAATAAATTTAATTTAAAGGAAATTAAATAGTAAATTCAAAAATGTTGCATTTTTCTGCAATGTAGAAGCTTGTAATAGAATGCAGCCAATCATCAAAGGGTTACTTCACAGAAAGAAAAAGCCATTGTAAAATTCCATATTTTATATGTTTGTCACATCTAAAATATGGAAGTTTACAATCGGCTTTTTTTCGGCACATTTTACACTAATTTAAATTAACATTTATTTCTCAAAGGCTATTCTGTTTGGGGAATTATTAACACTTTTTCATTTTCTTTGAGACATTTGTTGTACACCACTGGCAATAATTGTGTTTACTTTACCATTATTGAAAGGCATAAGAAACTTACAGTGGCAATAATTGTGTTTACTTTATCATGGGAAACGGTTGTATACTAGTGGCAATAATTGTGTTTACTTTACTATTATTGACAGGCGCAAAAAGACTCATATTTCGTTCTCTAATTTAATGAACTCTGCACAAAGTGTCTTCAGACCCTTCACTCTTGCATCTTTCAAACAAGAAGCATTGCACAACTAATTTAGATAAAAGTTAGTCCAAAGTAAAAACATTTATTTCCAGTGTATTATTTTTATTTTTTATTTTTAAATTTATTTTTAATTATCTGTTTCATGTTTGTTTTTAAATTTTTATTCATAGTTGAAGACAAAAATCATTGTCTGTGAAATGGTAGGGATGTAACTGTTATCAAATGTATAATTGTATAAATATTTATATACACGTACATGTATAATACATATCACATTGTTCTAAAACATACCTTGCCATTTCTGCTGTTCATGTTTTTAATAATACAAGTTTTTCTACATTAATAAATAGTGGTCACTCTTTTTGTTTCCATCTCCATTTCACATTTAGATTAGGTTGTTGACTGTTCTAGATCAAATTTAGTTTTTGTTTGATTTATTTCTCTTGTGTTGGGGTTGTGTTGGTTTTTAAATCCAAAATCTCATAGAAAAAAATTTAATCGGTTAAAATAAGTTGTATGTTGTATATTCTTTTTTCCCTATTTGAAACACAAGTGAAATGGAAACCACTGAATCTTCTGAATTGATATTGAAAAAGAAAGTTTTCGGTGTATATTCGGGGAAAAACAAAATCAGTTGTTTTTCTCTCTCTGTCTCTGTCTCTTGTCGTTTATTGCGCCAATAATAAATGAAGGAAAAGGTACTTTCATTCCTCACTTGTGTTTCAAAATCCAGCATGAATGTATATACTGAAATATAATGTATTGTTATGCATGCTAAATTGTATATGTGGCACAACTATGCATGGGAGTTTTTACAATAGAAATGCACAAGTCTCAGTATTTTCCGTCTGCTATGTGACTTACTGGCCACCGGTCTCAATATGTTCCCTCTGCTCTGCAACTTACAGGGTATCGGTCTCAATTTGCTAAGTCTGCTCTGTGACTTATTGGGTACCAGTCTCAGTATGTTCCATCTGCTATGTGACATACTGGGCACCAGTCTCAATATGTATCATCTGCCATGTGACTTACTGGGCACCGGTCTTGGTATGTTACGTCAGCTCTGTGACTTATTGGGTACCAGCCTCAGTAGGTTCCGTCTGCTATGTGACTTACTGGGCACCAATATCAATATGTTCCGTCTTAACTGGGCACCGGTCTCAATATGTTCCGTCTGCACTGTGTCATTGTGTATGTTCTGTCTGCTATGTGACTTAATGGGCACCAGTTTCAGTATGTTCCGTCTGCTCTGTGACTTATTGGGTACAAATGTCACGTGGTTTCTTTGTCAATAAAGTATGTACCATACCATACTGTGGAGTGAATTCAAAACTATTGTAACTGTGTATAAAGAAGGAACAAGATACAATAGTTTCGCGTTAAGTGCTCGATACATAGTGAGTCATCTAGTCTTCCTTTGCTAGTGATATTCCCATAAGCATGATGCTGTGTGCTGTGATAACACAGGGACTGTAGCATGGCTATTACAAATTATACCATTTCATTCTAGATTGTATATTTTATTTGAAATTTTACGTTTAAACTCAGCTAACAAAGGTTTGGTATCATATTATTTGAAATTCTTTCGATAATTGCATGATTTTAATTTATAATAAATTCTGAATGTTTGCAAAAGGTTTATAGAAAACTGGAAGTATTTTGTGGCTTTTTCCTGTGCACGCAATGGTTACGTAATGTCTTAAGCACTTCTCTTTTTGTATGCAACAAAATTTAGTTTTTAGAGTTTTTAAAAAAAATCAGTTTCTGACTTCATGAATATTGACTAAATCTCTGCAGGACATTTTGGCCACCAAGATGGAGGGTGAGCCCAAGGTGAAGAACATTGTCGCCCTGGCAGAGAAGGTTCTGCCCAACACAGCGCCCCAGGGCAAGGACAGTATTGTCCGGGAAACTGAGGCCCTCAGGGCAGACTGGGAGGCATTTGTTACTGCTCTACAGAAGGTGAGTACATTGCTAACAAATTTTCATGAATCGGTCGCTGAACTCAACTTATAATTTTCACATGTTTCAGTTTAAAGACACCATAATCTTTGTTGTTCATATGCATATTTATTTTCTCACATACAGGATGAGGTTATCTACATTTTACTTGATAGGAAAACTTGGTCTTACACATAGGGTCAGATTAAAGTCACTGGCATCAATAATGACGTCGATAACGTCAACAGTTGCATGATGTCAGTGTGTAAATAAACATGCAAAATGTGCAAGAAAAAGAAGCCATTATGGGTGTCTGGTTGAAATTTCAACCCTTGATATAACTATTTGTCAAGAACATTGACAGAACCTTGTTTCAGAGAAAAAAATGTATACCTTGTGTTGGAATTTCGGATCTTGACCAGATACCAATGGAAGTTTCTTATGATCTTCTTATGTGGTAGGTTTGAGGGATTCAATGTTGATGTTGAAATATTTATTCACAGACCAAGAAGGACCTGGAGAGTTGTATGGACCAGTGGAAGGAGTTCGACTCCTGGTTCGAGCGTTGTAGCAACTGGCTTAAAGAAGTAGAGGTCAAGGTCAAGGACACTGAACTTAAGGCCACACTAAAGGACAAACAAAACCAAATGGACAGACTTAAGAAAATACAGGATGAGTTAAACGCTAGACAGGGTGATATTGATACCCTAAGTGACGCAGCACAAGACTTGGTGAAGACGAGCACGGACACGAGAGTGATCAGTCAATCATCGCAGCTGGCGACCAAGTACCAGACGCTACGAGTCAACGTGAAGGAGCTCTGTCGCCGCTGGGAGCAGTATACGCTCGACCACCAGGCATATCAGGGGTCATTTGACCAGTGTAAAGGCTGGGTGGTCAGCATGAGGAAGAAACTCCAATCGCAGAGTGACGTCAAGGGAGATAAGCGAACAGTCCAGGAGCGCATTGAGAAAATACAGGTAAACAAAATGTTCACAGCTTATGTAGGTATTGTTATCGCATGATTACAAGGTTTCTCTTTGATGTTTACTGTGCGTGATATCACTGTAAAAGCACAGTTAGCCATTCTGTACATAGTGGTTCATATAAACATATAAATAAAGAAGTTACATTGCGATGAACCCTCGACATGGAGCCGCTGTGTTGTTACCCTACCCTACTGAAATAAAGAGTAAATACAGACTGGTACCTAAGCATACCTCTAATATAGACTACCGGTACTCGAAGTCTGTTAAGCACTTAACCTTCTCGCCTTATTTTTAAACACTGCAAACTGTATTTTGTAGGGTGACATGCAAAAATACACAAGAAAATGGTTTTCTAATCATGTTTTGACAATAAAATAATGAGTTTCATCAATTAATTGTGCAACAAAATATGAGTTAAAAACCAGCCACCATAAAATGTTTGAATTGTATCTTAGTACTTAGCAAATTTTGAGTATTATACATGCAATACAAAAATAAGATGATGAACACGGGATGGACACCTAGTAATTACATTAATTAGGAACTGTGTATGTGAATATTATCAATATTTAATGGTCAAATTTAAAAACAACAACAGCAAATGAAGGTTAATGTTAAAAAAGAAAGGAAAAGAAATAATATTGTTTTCAATTCATAATGTGTTTATTATAAAAATTCATCCTTCATCACCATGTAATATTTCATATGTGATATGAGATTTTATCATGAAATTGGAACAAAACAAGATTTTGTGTCATTTTATTTTCATTATTATTTCATATCATTTTTATGTCAGACTGCGTGGGTAAGCACACTTCCTGCATATGTTGTACAGGCTTACAATTATATTTGTCATCTACCTTATATACTTGTAGACGGTTTTGGTTATCCGAGGCAGAATGTTTTGGTTTAATTTCATGTTATTAAAAAAAGTTACTGTAATATGAAATATCATTGCATTTATGTCATACATTTCAATACTTGGTTGTGGGTTTGCACTCATTCAATATGAACGCTGTATGTAAATCATTGACATATACATAACATGACTTCATGTATGCCATGACGGATGAACAATTTATCACATAACTTGAGGTGTGGGAGTGTAATAAAGCCAGGATATATTTATCGTATTACACTTGTGAAATAAATATGCAAATGAAGACCAAATCATTGTTCGGTCTTTTCCGTTCAACTTGCTGTGCATCGGAATTGTCACGTAAATTTTCCATTACCATTTAAAAAAAAATACAGAATTACAGAAAATGACCAGGAAGTTCCGTTGTATGGTGTCAAACGGAAAAGTCAAAAAGTCAACATGCAAACATCCGACGTCATACTACATCATAAATAGATAGCTATAATAATAAACGTTCCTTATCAGGCATTTTTGGAGTTATGTGATAAATAGAATCTCAGATTCGTGCCTATTTAATAGTGAATTTATTAAACTCGTTAAATAAATTCAATATTAAACAGGCAAGAATGTAAGATATTCGTGCACGTATGCCAGGACAGATAAAATTAAAGATGCCACTGTAGTCTGCAGCTATTCTATAAAATGGGTTTTATTTGCAAGGAAAAGTTTAGTTGGTTGATGTTTTATTGGAAAGAAAGTTTATACCGTACATGTCTCAAAGCTTGATATTAATTATAGGGGGTCTGTATTTCATTTTTCTTGCAAATAAAAACTTTTTCATAGCACTTAATATCATGTATTTAACGCTTTTTGGTTTGCAGGCATCCAGATTGTCATTTTGGTGTAGGATCCTTATTTCATAAATTGCATTGTAGGTTTTTATTTTGTTATTAGTTTATTTTTATTTTTCTCATTTACAATTTATAAGACCAAATTTACTGACTGTTGAGGTTAAACAAATTAATCATTACGTGGTCCGAGTATTAACTCTAACCTTAATTTCGGCTTAAAAAGTCCTATTCTAAAACATTGGAAAATGGGAAAGTTTAAACATTTTTTATTGTCGAAAAGGCCAATAAATGGAATTAAGGCCGGACCACGTAATAATTACTTATATTGCATTCCCTGGATCAATCTGTTATTCAGTTTTATCAAATGGTGTTCCTACATTTTATACTACCACAAAGTCATGTAATAACATCTGATGACATCAGTCAATGTTCAGCAATAATACTGGCATACAACTATTACCAAGCACCTGATTGTATGTCATAAGAGATGTCGTGATAAAATCGATTTTATATTCCTGTTCGTTTCATATGAAAATATATGAAACTCGGTGAATGATATTTTAACACTCATGTAAAATCCACTTTTATCATCACCTTATAAGTGAATTTCCATGAATATTAATGCATAATTAGGAGCGGCATGGCTCATCGGATAGCATGGTCGATTTTGAATAAAAAATGTACATTTTTCATAGATTTTAAATCAAAATTTTACATTTTCATATTTTAGAAATATGCACATTATCACAAAAGATAGCCGTACTCTTTCAGGAAAAATGGAAATGCAAAATATAGTTTGGCACCTAGTGACCTGTATAATGATTGTATCCATGTATAACCTGTATACTTCACTCCGTAGGACTTGATGGCAGACAAGGAGGAAGGTATGCACATGTTGCAGATCGCCCTCGACAACCTTCAGATAGTCCTGCCCAACACCAACGTGGCAGGGCGTGACAACATGAGGCGCGAGATGCAGACGCTACAGGCTGAGTATGACGCCCTGTCTGCCGACCTCAATGACACGCGTAACAAACTGGACGGCACGCTGTCTCAGTGGACGGTGTACGACGACAGCGTGGAACAGCTGCGACGCTGGCTCAATGATCTGGAGAAGCAGATTCACACAGAGACACAGCTACAGAACACGCTCCAGGAGAAGAAATTACAGCTTGAGAGAATTAAGGTAACTTGTACTTGCTGGAATCTTGTCATGAAAAATATGTTTAAGCTCAGATATAATTTCCAAACATTATTCATATGTGGCAAGTCTAATTTCTTCTTGGTCTATAGATGCGCATTCGATACATTTTTTAAGCACAGAAAGAATAAATTCCGAAACACTATTTATATGTAACAAGTCTTAATTTCTTTATAACCAAGTTCTGCAGATGTGCAAAATGCCAATCCTGGGTCGAGTAGATCCACCCCAGGACCAAGCCCTGATGCAGACTCCTTTTTAATACACTTGTTGGACATTTCTAGAAATTACTGATAATTGCATATTATTAGAACAGAATTGGACAACTTTAGTGATTGTTCAAAACAAAATGTTGTTAAATGTTGGCATAGTACAGATTCATTCTTTTTTAAAACCTTTTCTTTGTAGAATCAAAACAAACATATTCACCTATTCTATATTTCTCGTGCAGGTGTTACAGTTGAACATTGGTTCCCAGCAGTCGACAATAGACAACCTGAATGAGAAGGCCCAGAACCTGCAGCAGTCCAGCAGCGACCCCAACCTCACTGGCCAGATCAAACAGATTGTTGAGAAATATGCCAGGCTCTGTTCTAGCTCTAAGGTAAATGATATGGTCTTGCCCTATATTTCTGTTCATTTTCCTTTTTGTACTGTTTTCAGCCTCTAAAACTAACCCAATGTTTGTGCATTATTACGGTATAATTTCAACGGTGCATTTATTTCATTCTTCTGCCATGTATGTTTAAATTTAGTATCTGTAGGATATCATGGAATCTTTTGAGATTGCCTGTGTTGCATAGGATGAATGCCATATTCTTTGCAGTTTGATCATACAGAAACATTTTGTCATCGCTATAATTACAAAAGCGAAATATAAATTGAATAATATAGTGTCATTGTAACGTGTTTAAAGCTTCTCACACAGTCTTTATTTCTCCACCTACCAGGACCTGCAGTCCAACTGTGAAAGGTACCTGAAGAATCACCAGCAGTACCGAGACTCGTACATGGACACGACAGACTGGCTGAGTACCACCCTAGACTTGATGAACTCGTGCAGCGATGTGCGTGGTGACAGGACTACCATTGAGGCCCAGTTACAGAAAATCCAGGTAACGTCCCGAGTTAAATATGAATAGTTTGTATTTTCTTACTAAATTTGACTTAATACCTTAGTTATTTCAAAGTTCTTACCATTATTGATTTATGGTTACGCTTTGTAGACTTAACAAACATATTCCATCTAAGTAATATAATACTGATTTCAATGAGGGTTAAACAAATTTATATGTTCATAAAGCATTGTCTGACATGTTTTTTTCCCTGCAGAACATTCAAGGCACAATAGAGGCTGGTCGCCAGAAGCTTGATGATACTCTGGCTCGTGGAGATGCTGTCCTGCCAGAAACATCCAATCAGGGACAAGAACTGATCAGGGAGGAGCTTAACATGCTCACAAATGACTTTGAACAGTTTGATACTGACATCAATGATCTACAGAATACACTTGGTAAGAATCTGAAGATAAACACTAATAAATAGACTTGTATGAACCAAAAACAGATATTTTTGTCCCTCTTTTGGATATCCGTATTCACGAGTCAATTTAATTGTTGTTTAAAGCGCATGGATTACATCCAAATCAGACAGACAAGGCCAATGAATTAAGTGTCTCACCCATGGACACACCGAAAATAATAATTGGACCTGTGAACTCCAGATTTAGTGTCTGTCTAATATCCAATGAGCCATACCAGCTACTCAGTATACCTGAATAAGAAAGCGAAAAGTTCATTACTGTTTTAGAGTAGTTTCACGATGAATGTTTTTCAATCAATACATTGATGACTAAACTATGAAACCAAAACAGTTTGGATGTATTGTAAGGGTATGGTATTAAAGGGAACAGTTTAGTAAACAATCCTGATATTTTTGATTGTTACATATGCTCCAAGACTATAACTTCCTCTGTGTGTTCTGTCTGCTACAAGACTATAACTTCCTGTGTGTTACATCTGCTACAAAACTATAACTTCCTGTGTGTTCCGTCTGCACCAAGATTATAACTTTCTGTGTGTGTTACAGAGAAGCTGCGTGATGAGTGGCTGGTGTATGAGGAGGACTACGACAAGCTTCTACAGTGGATCAAGGACACTGAGTCAGACATGAAATCTGAAGGAGACCAGAAGGCCACCCTGGAGGAGAAGAGCATGCAGCTCGAGAAACAGGAGGTGGGCCTTATAAAGAAATCATTACGTAACAATATAAATAGTGTATAAAGTAACAGTAAAGATTGTCTTAATTCTCGTATTTGATAATCAGCTTTAAATCCATCATCTTGCAACCCATCTTTAGTATTGTGCATTTCGTTCCGTGTGCATTACGTGCAATAAAAGTGAACATGAAAGTTATTCCACTTTTTCATTTCTTCATATGAGACAGGAAGTACAGGTGGCGCTCTCTTTCAATTACAATGATGGGTTATCTGCATTTTACCATATAGTTTAAAAGGAAATGATTCATGGGTCAGCGGCAGATTAATTAAAAACCTCCATTTGTGCGGGAAGTAGTTGTAAAGCAATTTTAATGATCTCTTTTATAGAAGGAGTATCCAAAGTATGAATTTCATCTCATTATCTCTGATATAATCAAATGCTGATTCCCATTATGATGTTGCCATTATGTATTCCAGACCCAACATGAAGAGGTGACCAGCAAGCAGACAGAGTTTGACAACCTCACTGAGCATGCCCAGGTTCTCCTCCAATCAACAACTGACAACCGTGTGACATCACAACTTACACAGATGAGCTCACGATACACATCACTTATTTCTACCTCCAAGGTAAGGTGTCATTTATGGATATTTTGTTTTGATGGATACAGTAATGTTGTATTTGTTTCAAATGATGTTTACGTCCCATAAGCAGTTGTTGAAAAAGCATTAATTATAAAATAATTTTAAAAGGTGAATATGTACTGCTATCAGTTTGTATAAAAAATGAATCATTTTAAACGTTTCTCATGTTCCCAGTCCCATATCATTACTGCTAAGTCACTATCAGACCAATTTCTCATCCCATATAATTTCCTCTCATTAGGTTTTCCATCTTGCATCATTCCCTCCCGAGTCACCAACCTTGTCCAATGACTAAGTAAGTGTTAGTTAAAATACCTCTAAATTTATCTTATTTTATTTTTGCAGGAATTCCTGAAACGTTATCACCAACACGTGGAGGATCACCAGCAGTACGCGGAAACATTCACGGAGGCCGTAACCTGGTTACAAGGATCACGTGACAAACTGTCCGTGTGCGCTGACACGTCAGGTGACAAGTACACCATACAGTCACAGCTGGAAAAACTGCAGGTAAGAATAAACAATTTAAGCTTAATAGATTAATTTGTTGAACACTATTGCGAAGGTAAATTCCAAAAAGGTTTTAATACAAGGAAACTTTACTGTTGTGTCTGTCTGTTGATAATCACGAGTAACCATTATGGCTTTAAAAAAGTATTTGCTGGTAATCTTTTCAGTGTAAAGTATAAATATTTTTTTATTTAAATGCATACAGTGACATACACACATAATGTTTATTGTCTATTCAAAACATTATCTTTGGTTATTTAGAATGCCCCAGAAGGAGGGGAAGGATATGTAATGATCCAAGAACAATGTCATACTCTTAGTGTCAAATAGATTCTTATGGTTAACATATATACAACCTTTGCCCTTGTATGCAGGAGTTTACTGTGATGAAGGAGGAGGGTCAGCTGTTGATCCACACGGCCCAATCCTGGGGGGAGAAGACGATGAACAATACGTCCGTGGACGGTCGCGAGATGATCAGGCAGGAGTTACAGCAACTACAGCAAGAATGGGACGTCATGATTGGTTAGTATTGTTGTCTGGACGTTTTATGTACTCCAAAAACATCCACATCTGTTTATAGACCGAGGTAAAATACTCAGTGAATGTAGTGTAACATGGGCCCCATTTCATACTGTACCAAAGAATAGCCAACTGTCTTTCCTTACAGGAGGTCGAATTCTCCCAATGAGAACTGGAAACTGGAGTTAAATGCGGATCAAGAAGATGATTTTCAATTCCATAAATCATTTTCATCTCCATTATTGTCTATTTTTGCCCATCACCATTCCCTATTTAAGCCAGATATGACACGAGCTGTTGATGGTTGTAAAACACACTGAATTCATTCAAGCAGTTTCTGTATACACTACCTGACTATTAAAAAAAGTTAAGTACACCACACAAGCTGTTGATGGTTGTAAAACATACTGAATTCATTCAAGCAGTTTCTGTATACACTACCAGACTATTAAAAAAAGTTAAGTACACCGTATTTGTTCAGTAGATTTAAATGAGATTATGTATAAGAATCTGGTTAAAATTCTTATCCCGAGGATGAGATTTTCATATTTTACATGGATAAACTCATGAACAGTTTTCAACAAGAAGTAACTTCAACGACTATTTGATTTGACGTAAGTGTAGGGCAATGTCAATGTGTTGTCATGACATCAAATATAAGATACGTGTTTACACCAGTACACCCATCTCATATGACTAAAAACGAGAGAAAAATATTTCCATGTTTCAGTATATACTATATCCTCTATTTGCTATCCCCAGGTGAGGTGACAGACACGAAGGTGAAACAAGAGAAATATATTCCCATGTTTCAGTATATACTAATATCCTCTATATCCTCTATTTGCTATCCCCAGGTGAGGTGACCGACACGAAGGTGATGTTGGAGTCATGCCTTCTACAGTGGACAGACTTCAGTGACAGCTACGAGCAGATCCAGAAACGTCTCCGGGAGATGGAGAAGCGGCTCCGTGGATCCGACCCCAAAATTGATCTCAGTGAGAAGAAGGCGGAGCTACAAAGGATTAAGGTAAGTACTTGCGCAATAAAATACTATTGTTTGAGGCGCTTGTTTCAGCCAAAGGTTTTTCGGCAATAGCATGAGCAATTTTATAAATACGACCATATATAATACATCATTAGAACTGACATTTTTAGTGGTAATTAAAAATACCTTACTTTTAAAATCAGTTGAGAAATAAATATATTACAGCCAAAAAGTTTTTTGGTGGGGCTTTTTCCATGTAAATTCCTTGTTGCTGGGGCAGCAGAAATTATGAAATCTCAAATAACTTCAGTTTGCCCTAATATTTTGTTTTAAAACTTTCAGAGTCTTAATTTACATTTATCCAACACATTAAAAACATTTTTGGATACAAATTCTATAAAAAATATATTTTTCAAATTTTTGATGCAGCATGATTTTGCATTGAAAATGCCCTATCGAAAACAATTTTTGCCTGTGGAATTTTTATTTCTGGACCGATTTT
The DNA here is from genome assembly GCA_037043455.1 of Cyrtodaria siliqua. Lineage (NCBI taxonomy): Eukaryota > Metazoa > Mollusca > Bivalvia > Adapedonta > Hiatellidae > Cyrtodaria > Cyrtodaria siliqua. Next base: position 87,419 of record JAWPHD010008788.1, read on the forward strand.
GAAAAGTAAGTATTTTTATTTATCACTAAAAATGTCTGTTTCACTGATATACAACTTATTTATGTCCTATTTGAATTTTGTCTTAAAGGTCCAAAAAAACTTTGGTTGAAACAAGTGCCCCGAACAATAGTTGGAATTATGAACAAAACAGTATGGTTCTGTCTATAAACATATGAAGGGTTCAATGCAAAACTATTTTATCTTGTTCCTTATTTATATATAGTCCGTCGTCTATGATAGTTTTCATTCACCTCTCGATATTTGTTTCAGTTTATTAGGATTTTGCTGGCTGGATAACTATTTAATAGTTAAATCTGAAATTGAACCATTTATCTTTTCGTCTGAATTTTAACCATTTATCCTTTTTTCTGAAATTGAACTATTTATCCTTTATCTGAAATGGAACCATTTATCTTTAACTAAAATTGAACCATTTATCTTTAACTGAAATTGAACCATTTATCTTTAACTGAAATTGAACCATTTATCCTTTATCTGAAATGGAACCATTTATCCTTTTATCTGAAATTGAACCATTTATCTTTAACTGAAATTGAACCATTTATCTTTAACTGGAATTGAACCATTTATCTTTAACTGAATTTAACCATTTATCCTTTTATATGAAATTGAACCATTTATCTTTAACTGAAATTGAACCATTTATCTTTAACTGAAATTGAACCATTTATCTTTATCTGCATTGGACCATTTATCCTTTTATCTGAAATTGAAACATTTATCCTTTATCTGAAATGGAAACATTTATCCTTTTATCTGAAATTGAACCATTTATCTTTAACTGAAATTGAACCATTTATCTTTAACTGAAATTGAACCATTTATCTTTATCTGAAATTGAACCATTTATCTTTAACTGAAATTGAACCATTTGTCCTTTTATCTGAAATTGAACCATTTATCCTTTTATCTGAAATTGAACCATTTATCCTTTTATCTGAAATTGAACCATTTATCCTATATCTGAAATGGAAACATTTATCCTTTTATCTGAAATTAAACCATTTATCTTTAACTGAAATTGAACTATTTATCTTTAACTGAAATTGAACCATTTATCTTTATCTGAATTGAACCAATTATCCTTTTATCTGAAATTGAAACATTTATCCTTTTATCTGAAATTGTAACATTAATCCTTTTATCTGAAATTGAAACATTTATCCTTTATCTGAAATGGAAACATTTATCCTTTCATCTGAAATCGAACCATTTATCTTTAACTGAAATTGAACCATTTATCTTTAACTGAAATTGAACCATTTATCTTTATCTGAAATTGAACCATTTATCTTTAACTGAAATTGAACCATTTATCTTTAACTGAAATTTAAACATTTATCCTTTTATCTGAAATTGAAACATTTATCCTTTATCTGAAATTGAAACATTTATCTTTAACTGAAATTGAAACATTTATCCTTTTATCTGAAATTTAAACATTTATCCTTTTATCTGAAATTGAAACATTTATCCTTTTATCTGAAATTGAACCATTTATCTTTAACTGAAATTGAACCATTTATCTTTAACTGAAATTGAACCATTTATCTTTATCTGAAATTGAACCATTTATCTTTAACTGAAATTGAACCATTTATCTTTAACTGAAATTGAACCATTTATCCTTTTATCTGAAATTTAAACATTTATCCTTTTATCTGAAATTTAAACATTTATCCTTTATCTGAAATTGAAACATTTATCTTTAACTGAAATTGAAACATTTATCCTTTTATCTGAAATTTAAACATTTATCTTTAACTGAAATTGAAACATTTATCCTTTTATCTGAAATTTAAACATTTATCCTTTTATCTGAAATTGAAACATTTATCCTTTTATCTGAAATTGAAACATTTATCCTTTTATCTGAAATTGAACCATTTATCTTTAACTGAAATTGAACCATTTATCTTTATCTGAAATTGAACCATTTATCTTTAACTGAAATTGAACCATTTATCTTTAACTGAAATTGAACCATTTATCCTTTTATCTGAAATTTAAACATTTATCCTTTTATCTGAAATTTAAACATTTATCCTTTTATCTGAAATTTAAACATTTATCCTTTTATCTGAAATTTAAACATTTATCCTTTTATCTAAAATTGAAACATTTATCCTTTTATCTGAAATTGAAACATTTATCCTTTATCTGAAATTGAAACATTTATCCTTTATCTGAAATTGAACCATTTATCTTTAACTGAAATTGAACCATTTATCTTTAACTGAAATTGAACCATTTATCTTTAACTGAAATTGAACCATTTATCTTTATCTGAAATTGAACCATTTATCTTTAACTGAAATTGAACCATTTGTCCTTTTATCTGAAATTGAACCATTTATCTTTAACTGAAATTGAACCATTTATCTTTAACTGAAATTGAACCATTTATCTTTATCTGAAATTGAACCATTTATCTTTAACTGAAATTGAACCATTTGTCCTTTTATCTGAAATTGAACCATTTATCTTTAACTGAAATTGAACCATTTATCTTTAACTGAAATTGAACCCTTTATCTGAAATTGAACCATTTATCTTTATCTGAAATTGAACCATTTATCTTTAACTGAAATTGAACCATTTATCTTCAACTGAAATTGAACCATTTGTCCTTTTATCTGAAATTGAACCATTTATCTTTAACTGAAATTGAACCATTTATCTTTAACTGAAATTGAACCATTTATCTTTAACTGAAATTGAACCATTTGTCCTTTTATCTGAAATTGAACAAATAATCCTTTTATCTGAAATTGAACCATTTATCTTTAACTGAAATTGAACCCTTTATCTGAAATTGAACCATTTATCTTTATCTGAAATTGAACCATTTATCTTTAACTGAAATTGAACCATTTATCTTCAACTGAAATTGAACCATTTGTCCTTTTATCTGAAATTGAACCATTTATCTTTAACTGAAATTGAACCATTTATCTTAAACTGAAATTGAACCATTTATCTTTATCTGAAATTGAACCACTGAAATTGAACCATTTATCTTTAACTGAAATTGAACCATTTGTCCTTTTATCTGAAATTGAACCATTTATCTTAAACTGAAATTGAACCATTTATCTTTATCTGAAATTGAACCATTTATCTTTAACTGAAATTGAACCATTTATCCTCTTATCTGAAATTGAACCATTTATCTTTAACTGAAATTGAACCATTTATCGTTATCTGAAATTGAACCATTTATCTTTAACTGAAATTGAACCATTTATCCTTTTATCTGAAATTGAACCATTTATCTTTAACTGAAATTGAACCATTTATCTTTAACTGAAATTGAACCATTTATCTTTATCTGAAATTGAACCATTTATCTTTAACTGAAATTGAACCATTTATCCTTAACTAAAATTGAAATATTTATCTTTAACTGAAATTGAACCATTTATCCTTTTATCTGAAATTGAACCAATTACCCTTTTTAGCATGAGTTTCGAGGTCAGAAAAGTGGCATTATTTTAAGCTTCTCAGTATTATTGATTCAACTTCATATATTCGGAGGTTATAATTGTTGCATCTGCAACCCATCTGGAGCAGCAGATTGTCTCTACGTGTTAGTAACTTAACCACACATGTAACGGTATGTATGTGTTTTCAGGGTATATACCAGGATGTGGTATCGTTTGAACAAATGGTTGAATCAGCCGGTGTGAAGGCTCAGGACCTGATGCAGAAGAGTCCGGCCAGCAACGCCTCCAGCGATACCTCACAGATCATCAATAAATACCATCAACTCAAGGATCTGGCTATGGTAAAAAAAAATTTTTGCTTATTTAATAAAAAAATAGGAGGAAAAGTTTGTTATCTCTCTTTTGCGCAATGCTTAAAAATCTCAGGTGTCTGTTTGAGGTTGGAAAAGCAGACATCAGTTTAAGCAATATTGCATTTTATTGTTATTTCAAGTCACATTTTACTATTATTTCAAGTCACATTTTACTGTTATTTCAAGTCACATATTACTGTTATTTCAAGTCACATTTTACTGTTATTTCAAGTCACATTTTACTGTTATTTCAAGTCACATATTACTGTTATTTCAAGTCACATTTTACTGTTATTTCAAGTCACATTTTACTGTTATTTCAAGTCGCATAAACTGTTATTTCAACTCACATTTTACTGTTATTTCAAGTCACATAAACTGTTATTTCAACTCACATTTTACTGTTATTTCTTTATGAGGCATATTTTTACATGTTGATCCTTCATCTCCCTCTGAGGTTGCTGTCCCAATATAACCTAACAAGATGTGCTAATGTGATGTTAAACATGTTTCATTTCTTATTAAATTCATATTAATATAACTCATGTCCGGTCCAATATTATAATTTATTGTACCTATGTTACAGTTTATAGATTTAGATGTTCTTGTTCACATAAAAAATATCAACAATTTCAGGACATGTTGGCTAAGGCTGAGTTGAATGTTGCCCAGCACACAGCCTATCATGACGCTTGTAATAATTTTGTCTCATGGTTGAGGACAGGCCGTGAGAAACTGGCCACATGTTCCGACACATTTGGCGAGAAATCGGCCATTGTCAGCAAGATTGAGAGGGCAAGGGTAAGTTATGAGTAGTTGATGCTGATGTAAATTCTGAATAGCAGTTACTGCAGAAAAATAGAAGAAAACATTTCAAACTGTTTCTCATTCAAATGTTTTACCTGTAATATACCCAAGGATATCCAAGGTGTTAACTAGTAATATCTTAGTAATCAATTGCTCCTCAACACAATCTGTATAAAGTCAGCTGGGTGGCTGAGGGGTCTAAGTCAATGTTCTTTTCTTTTAATCCGAAAACTTAAGGTTTGAATCTGCTAGAAAACTGTTACTTCATATGCTGTCTGTATTATATATATAAATAACATATAAACAAATATCTTCATTCTAATACGTTTTCTATATCCAGGCCCTTGTGGAAGGTATCAATGAAGGTTCTCTGCGCTTGAATGAAGCCACAAAGTCAGGGGAATCCACCCTGCCAAATACCTCACCCACAGGGCAGACCAAGATACGTCAGGAACTGAAGTCGATGAGCAAAGACTTTGAAGAGTTCCGCCAGGAACTGATGGCTGCCCAGGAGGACTTGGAAGAGTGCCTGACACGCTGGACAGAGTTTGAGGACGGGTATCTCCACTTTAACAACTGGCTCAAGGAGACAGAACAATACCTCAGATCTGAACTGGAACTCAAGGCGACACTGGAGGAAAAGAAACATCACTGGGAACAATACCAGGTCAGTTGGCGTATAATCTACATGGATAATATTTCTGAATTATTATGTCATATTTTGTCTATTGCATTAAAAAGGCATTTAAGTTAATGATTGTAATAAAATTAATGCTGAATTAATGGATATCAAGATATTGAACTGCATCACATAATTCAAGTACTCTGAAAACTTAAAAAAAGTATTCAGAGAAACTTATAAGGTGGATTCTAAGATCAGTGGTTTAAGACACCGCTTTGACATATATTGATTACCAACCACCCTAAAAAAAGCACACACAGAAGCTTAAAATGGGTACTCATTTAACACAGGAGTAAAATACTACTGTAAATAGTTGATTACCATGTTTATATGTTATGTCTTCCTTGCAGGCTTTTATGGATGAGATTCAGTATAAGCAGGCCAACTTGGACCAGGTGAATGAGAAGGCCCAGTCCCTGCTACAGACCAACGCCGATGCCAAGACATCGCATGCCATCACGCAGCTCACTACACGATACCAGGGCGTCATCGCTCTCTCCAAGGATATTGTGAAGAATTTGGCGTCCAGTTACAACAACCACCTCCACTACAAGGACAACCATAACGAGTTCTGTAATTGGTTATCCGAGACTAAGCTCCGCCTACAGACGATACACAGAACTGCCGGCTCAAAGGAAGATATTGGATCTAAGCTCGAAAACATGACTGTAAGTAACAGAAATTTCGAACAATATTATAAAACAGTTATACATATTTAAACTTGATTGAAACAGTATTTAGTCAATTGTACCAAAATACATATACATGATTTGAAAACAAGCTTTCGACGGTAACTCGTATGTATGGGGTTTAACGTCACTTTAACAATCTGTTAGTTATGTATAGCTGTGAGTTCAATGTTTATCATGTCAATCTGCATAATTCTGCAGAGAAACAGGGTGCCTGAGATAAAACCTTATCTCGGCAGTTACATGCCTAACCTGTCAGGTGCACTTCTTTTGATGACGTCCCCATCTCGAAAAAAAATGGCTAAAAAATGGGGAAAAGGTGAATTAAATAATTTTAAATGATCAACATGATAAAAAGAATATCATGTTAGTGCCTGATCTCATCCAGTTTATCAGGTTCGGCACGAACAAAATGAAACCCTCGGCACAGCCTCGGACTTCATTTTTTTCTCAGCCTCACCTGATAAACTGGATGAGATCAGGCACTAACATGATATTCTCTATTTATAGTGCTGCCACTCTGCAGTACCATGCCAAAGACACATGAAACCCAACCCAGTCACATTATATTGACATCGGGTCGACCAGTCCTAAAACTACCCTGAACATCATCTTGATTTAACAGTATTACATAAATCTGTATTACATGATTGGTCTATTACAAGTTACCATGTATGATCTGATGTTTAACTGAAGTACGAGTTTTAGATCTTTTTGACTACAGTTCCCCACAGATTACACTTTGGGAGACATATCTTAAATGAAATAGCGTAAAAATCTGATCAACACAGTTAAAGTTTTCAGCAATCAAAGTCTAGTAATCATTTTACTCCTTTCCCTCACCACAGGAGATGCAAGCAGCCATGGACCAGGGCCATGAGTGTCTGAGACAGGTCCTCGAGTGTTCGGAGAAGACCTTGCCCAATACAAACAGCCGTGGATGTCAGGTGATCAGACACGATTGCGAGTCGGCAAAGGCAGAGTACGAGAACCTCCTCACGGACATGTCCCAGGCCAAGCGCGGTCTGGAGTCGGCCCTTACTCAGTGGGGTGACTTTGACAGGTCACACGAACAGTTCCATATATGGCTCACTGCCATAGAGTCAAAGGTCAATGCAGAGCCCGGATTCAAGGCAGATCTACCCGAGAAGAGGTCAAGTCTTGAAAAGTTCAAGGTATGAAATAATTTTGAAACTGAAACATTTTAGTATTGTTGCATTTCTAATTAAATTGTGTTAGTTTGAAATATATTGTATTCTCGTTAAACAGTAAAGTACATTTATATTGATTTGCAAAGAGAAGCTTGCATATTAAGAATTAATGAATGGGGTTTTACGGCATGTCGACACATAAAAAGGTCATATTGAGCAAGAAAACTGATGAAAAATATTAAAAATTATGCTAAAATGTATAAGTAAAACTTTTACAAATAAGGGATAATATGGTAAAAATAGTAACCATGAATATGAAGGTAGCCACATAGTTTGCTGCATTGTTTAAGTATGTTACAATACATAAATGTATATTACCATGTATATTGCTTGTTTTAAACATTGCATTTTATGATATTCTACTACTTTAATTTCAGGCTCTACAAGCTGACTGCTTGGCTCACAGAGAATTACTTGAACGCATTGAGGAGAAGGCCGCCCATGTGAACGATGCCCACCCACAGTCCCGTGTCCTCGACCTGAGGTCACGCTACTCGGCGGTCACGGCAGCCTTGAAGGAGATGGTCGCCAAGCTGGACGGCCAGGTGTCTAGTCATGAGGAATACCGCAAGGGTTATATTGGATGCCTAGATTGGATGGCAAACACACGGCATAGGCTACAGAGACTCAGTGATTTCTCTGGAGACAGGAGGACACTGCAGGATAGACTACAACAAATCAAGGTTAGAAACAACTTCATACTACCGTTTATTTTGAGACAGAACTACCTGAAAATGACCAATTTTGGTCTCATTCATAGGTCATGGCAGACTTAAGTTATTGCATATTCCAATAAATCAAAGTGTAATCCATCTGATAATCTCTGGTTTTGGTCCGAAAGATAAAACAAAAAAAGCCAAAAAAATTACAAACATTTTAACTTGCAGGACTTTAAGAATGAGATGCGACAAGGCCAGGATATGGTGAACGATGCCACCCGGATGGGCGAGCGTGTGTGTCTCACCACTGCGCCCCGGGGACAGGACACCATACAGAAGGAAATACAGACCCTTAAGGAGGATTGGTCTGGATTCTGCGCGGCAGTCAATGAGGTGGAGGGAAACCTGGAGGTGTGTATCGGCAACTGGGTAGAACTGGACGATGAACTGTCCAGCTTCACACACTGGATGGAGAAGATGGACAGACAACTGAAGGCACTAAACGAAGGCAAATCTGACAGTTCCCTGAAGGAGAGGCTCTTCAAGGAGGCACAGGTCAGTGCTGTCATATATCTGCCATTGTCAGATCTGTCATTGTCGGATCTGTCATTGTCGGATATCTTTTGCGTTTCTTAGATGTGTTTTGTGAATAAAACTTACTTTGTAAGATTCTGTTTCTGATTAATGTTGTATTTCTACATTTAAGAGTTGTCTATGGAAAAAGTTTCTTCTAACCTATGGCTCTTGTGGAAAAAGAAAAGACAGATCATAATTATATCATATATCAGTCTGACATAGATCTTTAGTTTGTGTATTGTACATTCAGCCCCGCTCAATTTACTTACTCCAGCCCCATTGACTATTGGCGCACTCAATATTGCCAGCCTACAACTATCCAGGTTGTTACCGTAGATAAACACTATTGCTCTTGCATTTTTCAATTCAGTCACTGTCATTAAATAAAGTACTTGCTTACTTACGTTACCCCCGATTCTGACAAATATTGTAAGTTTGAATCATTTTTCAGAGTCTGTTGGATGAAATAGTAAACAAGAAGTCAGCCCTGGAGGTGGTTCGTGAGCGAGGGGAGGCTGTTGCCCAGCGTAGCACTGATCCCAGACTGTCCAACAACATGATGCAGCTTACAACCAAATACCAGTCACTTACGTCTGCTGCTAAGGTTGGTTCTTTCATCCGTGGCGTGTTAATATAGTCTTTCAAAACAATTGTAAGTGGGATATCGGAAATAAAGGATAAATCTCTTGTCACAGGGCTAGAAAAACATGCAGCTGGACCGGGACTCATACTCAGTAGTAGTACTGTCATTCCAAAGTGTGGTATTAAAAGTAGAAATGAAATACAGATTGAAAAGTTGGACATACCTCCAGTATGAACATGCAACTTGTAAGTTTAAAATACTGACGCTGATGATAATTGTATCATAAATGTTTAATGAAAATGTACTCACAGTTCCAAAGCAATGAGAAGGTGAAATTGAACCAGTATTTTATCATACATGTCGTTGAATAAGAAAATAATGTTTAAAGAGTTTGTTTCTTTGCTATATTAAATAATTATTTATGATTATTTTGTTTTCATCTTTTAGAATCTTGCTATTTTTAATCCTATAATATCTTCCTATATTAAATGATTAATCGTAATTATTTTGTCTTCACCATCTAGAATCTTGTGTCCCAACTATCGGAGAACGCGAAGGATCACAAGGCGTATAATGAGGCATTTGACGCTGCCACAAAATGGCTGGCCTTGATGGACGAGCGCGTGCAGGACTGTAACGATACAGCCGGAGACTGGCACTCACTCCAGGACAGGATGGACGCCATTAAGGTATGGTGCAGTGTACCAGTTGTATCATTTGATTTATGTCCTGTGATGTACCCAATATATTAAATGTTGTAAACAGAGAGTCAAACTTGAAACTGGGTACATTTCCGTCTGTTAACAATTAACCATTACTTCTCAATCAGGTGCAGATTTAGGGGAGCTCTAAAATCAAAAAAATTGGCTTTTTAAAAAAAATAGCTCAGAATGTAAAGGTTTTTTGGTGGAGGGCAGGAGTTTGGGTAAATGTTTTTCTCAAAGAAGTGGGCACCCCCTTATCTGAAATCCTGGTTCTGATCTGGTTAATGTGAATATTATTGTTACACATGACGATTTCTTTTTTAGAACATCACAGCTGGCATGGATGAAGGTCTACAGAAGGTCAACCGAGTATGTGACCTTGCCGAAAGAATACTGCCCAACACCTCGTCCGAGGGTAAACGCCTGATAGAACAGCAAGTGACGGAACTGACCAATGAATGGGAGAAACTCAACATGTCCATCACAGATTGTAACGCCATGTTGGAGGTACACATTTTGTTTAACAAAATATACAATGTGTCTGTTTAATGTAAATTTCTGTTGTTTCATCAAGGGTTGTACTTCATTAGCACCATTTGTTATGGCATATAATTAGGCACTTATAAACTACCGATAATAATACTTGTATGAAAAATAATGAAAATCGAGTTTGTTCAGTGTTCTTTGTTAAACTGCTCCATTAAACACTCCCTTGAATTCTCATTTTAAAAAGGAAATTCAGTAGGATGGTTAAATATTGATATTTGTCATTGAAGGAATGATCCCATATTTGAACTGCATTAAAGAAACTAACCCGCCAAATAACTACAAAACCATTTATCAAAACTCTGTCCAGGTGTTCAGGTTATATAGTAATGTATATTTGCAGATTGAAAGTATAGGTTTAGTCACGGGCTCTTAAAATACCTGTGATTGAATTTGGGAAAATGTATTACGAGTTGATGACTCTTAATTCGACGCGCCAGTTCTGGGGTTTGGCTTGGCTGGTTAAAGCAGTTTATGTTGTGTCTATAGAAAGTTATATAAATACCTCGTCATTAGTAGGTGTAGAAACGTACATATGTTGTAAACAATTTATTTCGATGACGTGATAGGGACCATATATGGCCATAAGCTGTGATGTTTGTTTTAATTCACCATTGTCATGCAGTATTTAGATACATAATTTGCTATTTATTGTCCAGGGTGTCCAGGAGCGCTGGAATGACTATGAGGAGTACTATGGAAGCTTGGTCAAGTGGCTGGCTGACATGGAGAACACGCTCGGTATGGACCCAGAACCCAAGGCTCAACTCGTCGAAAAGAAAACTCAACTAGACAAATACAAGGTAAGCTTCTTGTGGTCTTAATCGGGAATACTTCATGTAAAAGTTCATTCAACTGACAATAAATAATTAGATAACAAATACCAAAATCTTATGGAAAGTTCTCATATGGAATACAGTTTTGAGATTTAAAAAAACAAAAACAAAACCGGCTGAATATCTGTTTCTTGTTAAAGACTGATTTCTCATTATGCCATTTAAGCAGTAATGCAGTTGGGACTTGAAGGCGCCTTGGGTTGGCTGTTGCATTTCAGTTGTCGGGCTGGAATTAAGTTTTATGGCCATTATACTGTACTTTGGGTTAAATTTAGGCATACAGCATACATTATTCAAGGTAAAAAAACGCTTCATTAAAAGTAAGCTCGCGCAAATGTTTTCCCCACATACCGGACAAGGATATCCGTCATTTTACCATGTATGTGTTTACATCACAGCTGATGATGAGTGACGTAGAGAACCACCAGCGCCTCGTCAATGAACTAGCCGAGAGGGTGGCTAATCTGGAGGCCCTCAGCGAAAACCCAGAGATCACCGAGTCCCTACAGGACGTACAGAATAGATATGATCGAGTCAGGACGCGATGTAGGGTAGGTTGCGTTGTGTAAATTCTGATCCAAATTCAAGAATCATTAGTTACGTTTCTGTCAAGATGTTCTGCCAGCAATACACTACATGGCCTGTTAGATATTCTTAAAGACTTTAATTTTTCCTTAAATATATCGGCATGGTCAAGGAATGTTGCTTACAATTAAATGCTATACTCTGTCAGAAATAAAGTTCATACTGTTTTAGCATGGCCAGAACTTTTCTTATTTTCTTTTCTTTTTTGCATGACCAGAAAGACAGTTTATTCAGTCCGCCTGATATTAAATACATTCTACATTTGCTTTTGAACTGTGCATAACAGTCACATTTACACAACCACTTTAGAATGGACAAAGGAAATAATTTAATAATCTGCCGTAAATTTATATGCATGCTAAGAACATAGTTTCAACATTGCGAATTCAAATAAATTTAAGATTTGTTATGGCTTGGCCTGTTATAATTCTACCGGTATGTGCATGACTATAAAGCTTATATATGTATGTCTGCCCCCATACAGGAGCTGGTTAACAAAATCGACCGTAATTACCAGGAGCATCTTGGCTTCCACGAGGCTCAACAGGAGAGTGAAAAATGGCTGCTGCAGACGTCATTCCGTCTCATGAACCATAACTCTCTGAACTGCAGTACCATGGAACTCACACAAAGACAGATCGATAAACACAGGGTAGGCTTGTTGTATGGATGTCGTAATTATGCTAATCCGTAGCTAAATTTTAAGCATGATTTTGTTTCAAATTTAAATTCATAAACACACCTTATGCATATTATTTTGTTGCCATTCAAGTACTGAAATTAACATGTCTTAATGAAAGCATGATTTAAGATTTAAGATTAATGTTAAATTGGGCATGCTTAACTTGTGCATGTTTCGGTTTATCAGAATAAGTGTCAGTTATTGTAAAGCTTTAAATTCAAGCATCACTTGCCTAAAGATGGCACTTTGATGTTGACCTTTGGGTTTAAGTGGCCTTGAAAAAGATATAGACATACGCTTTTCAACAATCGTCTAGTTTGTTATTTGGTTATTACAGATGCTTCTCCGAGAGATTGAGGAGTACAGAAGCTGTCTTGATCGCGTGAACATGAAAGGTCGCAGACTGATTGACAACAACCTTAAAGTACCGCGCATGGGAGAACAGATGCAAGCTCAACTCCAGAATCTGGAAGAGAGCTATATTAACCTCCAGGCCACAGCAGAACAAATTAGAGTAAGTACCCAGCATGCATTTGTATTTTAGTAGTTTAGAGTTATCTCCCATGAAGCTCAAATTCAGAACAAAAGTTGTTGGATTTTTATTCAAGCCACTTTTGTTATTTTTTGAGACAAAAAACAAAATCTGTAGAAGTTAATCAAAAATGAAAATCAAACAAAATGATAGGTTGCCAAAAATGAGAAACTGAGACCTGGGTCAGGGGTTGCAGGTCAAAGGTCATGCACTCCTTCTTTGTTGCCATTGCCTTCTTTGATTCTAAAAATAGACTGAAGCGTTATATCTGTTGTGTGCACGAAAGATTCACGTTTGAAGCTCACCAATTTTTGAATGTCACTGACACTCATGTGCTTAATATTACAACTTTATATATCTTAAAATAATATCGAGGAAAATATTAGCTTTATTAATCCAGAGTGGAAACCATGTAACCAGTTAACTTTTAGATGTTGTTTAAAAACTAACTTAATAAAACTTGATTTTCCTAGAATAAAATGGTTGCTGTTGTTTTTAGCATAATTTAACCAGTAATAAGACATTAACAATACAATTTTAAAGGAAAAACAGAGAATGCATGACTTGTATACAAGAGTAGGAATTTGTGTGTTTAACTCATCATTTGTATGTTTGTTGTTTATGTCTTTGTGGCGTCCATCTTGTTTTGTCTTGCAAATAATCAGTAGAGAGCTCATCTGCATTGGCCAACTTTGAGAACTTGTTTTGGGGTTTACACCTGGACTTTCAGGGTGGGGACTTTGAAATGTTGTAAAGGTGAAGGATTGAAAGGTTGGAAATATGGCAGAAGGATATCTATGGTTGTAGTTCTGTATCTCTCGGGCTGTGAGAATACCGTACATATTCCAGCCTATCAAAGTTTAGTTGCAGACCAGCCTGTCTATTGTTATCTGATTAAAAAAATAATCTCACCACATTGAATCGGACCAAGATCAAGTGTACAAAGACAGTCTAACCTGCTCAAGTAACGCCTCTATTAAGAGACCATCAGTTTTAAGAGACCACAATTTCAGTTTCCAATTGTATTGTTTTTAAATTAGAATATACCTGTACTAAGAGGCCACCTTTGTTAAGAGACCAATTTTGCTCCTCACTTCAATGGTCTCTTAATGCAGGTTTGACTGCATTTGGTAAAGTATTCGTGTATGAAATTGATTACTCCATTGAGGCTGGTTTGGTTCTAGACTTGTGTTGTAGTGTTGTTCCATGACCTGGCTTATATGGTTCTCAAAGTTACTTTGCAACTTCTGATCTAGGTGACAAAATTTTCTAAAATAGACATTATTATTGGGTCCACTCTATTTTGCTAAGTATTCTTTGAATAAAACATCTTTTTGACTTTTTAATTTAACACAATTAACAATACTGAGATTAACTTCAGACAAATTCTGGTTACGGGCCTTCTTGTCTGCATTACTCAAGATTTCTCTCTATGTAAGCTTTATTCAAAACGAAAGTAAAACTCTCTCCATATAAACATAATGCAAAATGAAAGTAGATTTCTCCATATAAACATAATGCAAAATGAAAGTAGATTTCTCCATATAAACATAATGTAAAAAGTAGATTGCCAGTTCTTCTTTACTATATTGGATGTGAAATAACAGTTGCTTTTACGATTTTCATCCTAGTTTATTAGAATTATTTTACTTATTTGAATAAATGAAACTTTATTATTACAATTTTATAACATAACATTGACATGGTTTTATATTTTAAAACTTGATGATTAACCTGCATTAACTGTAACTTCTGGCGTACATGAAACTAGGATGTGACGATACGTTTATTTGCTCTTCACAGGTAGTTCTGGATCATATAGATCTCTACTGGTACTAGGGTGAGCTCGTTCTTTTGTTCTGTGCTTACACCTACTGACTTATTCCTAACCAAAACAACCGCTGCTGCTACCAACTGTAGCCTTGTCTGTCTGAGTCGGTCAGTCATCCATCACCACATTACTCACTCAGTCATCTCTAGACATTGTCAAAATGAGAATGCTTCATGGAAGGAGGGTCATTACAAATGTTTCCATAAAGAAGGGTCATTCTATAGCTTGTGGCTTTTGGAAAAATCTCTTTCATACCGATATTTAAAATTATTCATAAAATAAATTAATATTTTTATGGTGTAGGTTAGGAATCAGGTAAAATGTTTAAATTCAAAACCAAATTTAAAGTGAAATCAGGGAAAAAGAGAGGATTGAAGAAACTTTTCAAGAATGAGATTTTGAAAAAAAATTAAAAAAGGTTTTCAATAATATGGTATTTTCACTTCGGAACATATATTACATATTCCCGGTTTAATTGGACGAATTTCAGATAACACTTTGGTAGATCCCTCCTTTCATTTGAGATATTTTCATTATTGTTTTCTGGTGTTGTTAAAGTGACGATAAAAACATTGATCTGAATATGGTGTGCACTTGAAGATGATAATATGATGGAAAATGGATGATTATAGATGAAACCAATACAATTGTGAACTATTTTTGAGAGAAAGAGACACTTAAAAGAACAGACATAGACAGTTTGGAATTGAAAGTGCTCTTGTGTACCTAATTGAATTGCGGAAAAGTGGACATTGACGATAGTAACCATGTGTGACTATTAATTCATCAAAGGCTAAATGTTGAGTACAAGGATATGGTGTAAAAGAGTGCATTATCAGAAATCCACCAGAATTTGACTTTTTGCATTTGTATTATATCCTGCTATACCCAAACGTTTGTGGTGATATATTTATACCCTAACCCAGCCAGAGGGTCAAGGATCTGATATACCCTATCACGGCCAGGTGGTCAAGGATCTAGATATTTTTTATATTTATTTATATTCAAACTGTGATATATTTAAGATATCCAATCTTGTAGCTACAGTAAATGCGCTGAGGTGGAAACGTAGATATTAGAAAACAGACACGTGTGATGTAGATCTAGACTTTATTATATCTTTTTTTTCCATTAAATTTTAGTTTTTAATAAAGAATTTTTATTTTTAAAACAGATCGGTCAGTATAGATTGTTTTTACATTTTAACAAAAGCAAAAAAAATCAGTTTTAAATTTTAACAAAATAATAAAAATATATATTTGAAATAAAACAAAAAACAATTATTTTTTTTATCATGTTATCAATACACACAGAACTGTGTTTTGCAAGAAACCCAAGGTGTGTACGATTTCATTCATTATGCGGTATTAATTACATGTATTTGAAGGTCATTGACTATTAAGTGCCGTGTTTCATTGTTACATTCTATGTATTTATTTTTTTACATTTAAATGTTCTCAAAAGAAAATCCTATTAGAAATAATTTTCATTAAAACATTCCAAAATTTATTGAAATACTTTAAAGCATTCCAAAACTATTTAAAATTTACCTGAACCATTCCAAAACTTATTTTTAGTTTACTTAAATTAAAGCATTCCAAAATTTGACTGGAATTTACTTCAATCATTCTAAAACTGAAATAAATGTTTTTTAATACAAAAATCACTTGCTAAATCTGTCTGTTTCATGTGCCATATTACCATTTATACATACTGGTGTTTATTTGCTAGATTTTTATTTTTTTAATTGATATATACTTGTTTTCAAAATTGTCTATTGCCCAGTTATGTCAGAGTCCGGCTTATCTGACCGAAAATGCTTCTGCCTCGGATAAACAAAATTTTCTATACACCCGCACAAAATGGCGATAGAATAATATTTCTCAAAATTTATCTGCAATTAATCTAAATTAAAATGCAATTAAGGAAAATAAAAGTGCAGCAAATACATACTTTAGTCAATAGAATTGTCCGTCCAATGTTTGTATGTCTTTCAATGGGGTTATTATCCAACCCAAAATATGACCTTGACCTTTACTCATACGGTCTGCTTTATTGTTTAAACATTTGTTATATTTTGGTGCTTCAAGAAGTCAGCAAATCATTTTTCATTAAAGATCATAATCCGTCCGTTGTCATCCTTGTAAAGCACCATTTCATCATTTTTGTTGTTGACATTTCTCTGTTGTTAAGCACCAACTCTGGTAGACATCTTGCACTATTTATTATTTTATTTATTAATTAATATCATTTAGAGCTGTTTGCAAATGGCTTATTGTACAAGAACTTAGAATATATATATATAATCGTTAGATGTTTTAAAAGACTTTGTAGATATAGATTTTTTGCAAGCAAATTGTTTTTAAAAAGATTTGAAGCTTTGAATTGCACTAAATTATACATACTTATTTATACAAAATATACGCAAAGTAAGTGCTTTTGTGTGTGTTTTAAAGTAAGCAGTTACCGTTGTTAAATGCCACGCAATTATTGTACAACTTTTTAAAAACAAGCTATCTAAGAGGATAAGGCTTTATGAATGCCCCTTTTCCAAAACTGTGTCACTTATTGAATGTCCCCTGGTCCTGTTGACAGGTAGCCCATCATGAGGTAGCTGTGGGTGCTGTGTGCTGTTCTGTTTCTGTGTGCTTGGTGTCCTGTAATATATTGCTGTGTTTTGTGGAAATTTTTTTTGAAGAGAAGATAAATATTACAATATTCTGTCAATGATTATCTCTTCTAATATCTTTTGAACTCTTTATACAAATTGAATATTCTATGTTTCCAGATTCTGTTTTATGTATATATTCTTTCCTGTAGTTAAGGAAGTTAATCAAATTTAGTTTAATCCCTGAAAGGAAAATGTAAAATGTGACAAACCATAATTTTCTGACTAAAACAATAACTTTTACACTCGGTACTATCTTCTTTCACTTATCTGTTTCTTGTTTATCAGTTGTCTGTTTCATAAGTTGTTAATTTAAAAAAACACAGATTACATTAAGTACTGTTAAACTATTCTCTTAAATTTGTTTTGTACACAATTCTAATCATTCTCTGTATGCCATTTATTTCATTCATAGTCATTTTGCATGATGTGACCTTCATTCACTTTCATTTGACCTCTATTTGATATGACCTTTACCTTTATGACCTTTATCTGATCCTTTTCTGCATGCGACTTCTGTCTGACCTTACATAGATATGACCTCAACCCATATGGCCTATATCTTACCTGAACTTTACCTTATGACCTTCATCTGACCCTTTCTGGCATATGACCTCTATCTGACCTTACCTAGATATGACCTCTACCCAACTTCTTTGGACTTAATTTCCCAAATTAGAATGTAATGTAACTCTTCCTGTATATGGTATATAAAAATATATATATATATATAATTATTAAAATTTTGCAACAAAGTTATGGCACAAAATTCTGATTTTGAAAATGTATGAAATATGTGTATTTCTACTGTAAGAGCTTTTTATGCATCTTTTGCAATGCCACTATTAAATTCAGTTTTTTGATTTGGAAAAAAACACAAAACAGTACAGTTTTAACAGATAGGAAGAGTTATGATTACACAAACTTTTGTTGAAGGGCCCCCCAACTTGACACAAACACGAACTTGACTCTGCACAATCCAGGACAAACTGTTACCTTGGTAACGTGAAATGACCAAAGCACACTCACTCACTAGACTAGTGGGAAGGGAGAGCCGTTTTGTTTTTTTTCGTATTTTTTTTGCCGTGCTTAAATCTGTCCATGAGCGTGTTAACATTTTGCTCTGTAATGTTTCTATATTTTGGAAGTGTTATTATATTGGTGATTATAAATAAAACAAAAAACTAAAAAAATGACTCGGAAGAAAGTGATGTATGTATTGTCAGTGGTATTTATTTATTAACAGATTGTAGTACAGTGCATTGGGGAGTTTAGAATCATTGGTAGTAAAGAATCATTTTCTGTTTAAATTCAATTTTCTCAGGTCATGTATTTTAGATTATTTTAAAAAAATTCAGGCTTGAAGATATATCATATAAGCATACATATATGCAGCAGTGAAATGATTTAAAAAATTCATTCTGTCGCAATAAATTGAGATATAAATATTTGCTGTTATAATAAAAGGTAGGGACAAAAGTCAAAATGTAATCATCAAATAAGTTCACTTGTTAAAGTTTTGCACTTCTAGGGATACAATGAAATTATGTAAATATTGGTGCAAAAATCACTACCGGTATTGAAAAGTACAGTAATTTCAGAAATGTTGCTATCGTATAACTAAAAGGGTAAATCTAAATCAGAAATTAAATAGACATTTTCCTTTCATTTTAGATGTTTACCCCAGGTGATTCTATAACCCACAACCCACTGTATTATTGTTTATTATTGTTTAAAGTATTATATTAATATTCGCTATCCAGTATTATTGTGTGCTGATATACATGTACCAGATCTATATAGGGACTTTTACTTTTGTAAGAATTTTGCTTTTAATATTTTAAAGAATAAAGTATTATATTTATTATGTTATCTTGTTCAGTTATTTAAAAAGAAACCCCCAATGCCAGCATGGTTAGAAATATTGCTAGTGAATTTCCATTGGTAGATGTGGATGAAGAAATGTGTTTCTGTTGAAGAATGATTGGTTGCTATATATAAAATCAGTTTCATTGGTTGCTATTTATAGATAGAAGGCATGGCAACAAAGGATGGAGGGTCTCATATTGCTGTAGAGTAGAACGCACACATGATCATTGGCATTCATTTTAATGCAAATTTCAGCAACATCAGCATGTTTTACCTTGTATCTACTCTGCAAAATCAGAAGTACAAGAGTTACATTACGTGGTCCGAGTATTAACTTTCATACCCCATCCAACCCCTTCTCCAAGAAGCGAAAACGGGCTGGAGTATGAAATAAAACCTTAATTTCGGCATAAAAAGTTTGCATTTTGTAAAATTAAAACATTTTAATAGGTAATTTTAAACAGGTTATCGCAATGTTTCAGTAAAAAATGTTTTAAGGATGGTTTATTGTCGAAATATCCGTTATAAAATCCTCTAATATAAGCTTTCCCATTGCTTAATGGAATTAACGTGGGACCACATAATGTAGCCTAATGCTTTCTTCAGCAAAGTTTTGTAATTGTTAACATAAAACGTCGAAAATTACAATGAAATGCATTGATATCTTGTTATATTTATACCCCCGCCTTCACAAAGTGAAGTGAGGGCTAGATAGAAATCCTGTTGTCCGTAACATCGCGTCCCGTCCCATCCCATCCCATCCCATCGTGTAACATGTTTGTCCCGTCCCGTCGCATTGCGTAACACTCTTATTATTAGCATTTCTGAAACATTTTTGAATGGGTTGTTCCCAAACTACATATACTCCTAACAACTGATGACCTTATATTCCTCTACATCTCCCATGGTTGATTGCCTAATTTACTACAGAATTATGGCCCTTTGTTTGACTTACAATGAAAAAAGAAAAGTGGGGGTATTCATCACATTCAGTGATAGTTCTAGTTTAAAAAGTTACAAAATAATGGCCAAGATTTGAAATCTATATCCACTGGCCTGATCTTTTGAAACTTTCATAATTCTCATAATCAGATTTTTACAACATTCTTGACTAATTTACCATAAAAATATTCATACACACAAATGGCTTTGTTCTATGAACATAAACTTGACCAAATATTTATGATAATGGCATATGGATCAATTAAAGAGGCTTTGTTCCAAATGGATTTATTATACAAATCTTTTGAAGCCAGATTGTCTAAGGTTAGCATATTTGAATATAGTTTTATCTCTTTCACTTTACAGTTTGATGCTAACTTTGTATGTATTTGTAACATTTTTCACTGCATTTAATGTTCGTATATGACATTAACTTGTCTATTAAAAATCTATGTTTAGTTCTTACAACTTCATACATAATTAAAAGTAATGGAACTTTACTGCTTTATGAAAAATTGTAAACATATTCAGGTAACAATGTTTTATTTTAAGGACATACTTAATATATTTTATAATCAGAAAAAAATGGAATTTCCAATTAATTAGAATATTCTTTGTACGTACTTGTATTTATTAATGAATCTAATTAATGATTTCTCCCCCTATTCCCTCCCCGTATCAGGATCGGCTCAATGACGTGCTGAAGAGATGGCAGGAGTACCGTGCCAACCTGGAGACGACAGATCGCTTCCTCAACCAGGAGTTTCCTCATTGGCTGAAGGACACGGATTCCGACATTCCCGACAGTAAAAATGATGCTCAACGGAAGATGGAGGGAGTCAAGGTTAGTGTAGATTTTTCTTTAGCTCATCGTCTGCGTCCCATGGTTAACGTTGTGTATGTAAGCTTGTATCTCGGAAACTACTTCACATAATGGATTGAAATTTCATACATGTCTTTGGCATTTTAGGCAACATCATATGCTGGCCCATTTTGGTTAAAGTTTTGTACCGTATTTACTCGATGAGTCCGGACACTCATTAATTCCGGACACCTAATTAATTGAAGGAAATAATAAAACTAGTGTTCAGACATATTAAAAATCAACCTTATTTCATCAGTTTTGATGGTTTTATAAATTCGGACATCGGGAAAAGATGAACTATTCGCCGAAAATGACAGGTTAAAATTACGATCAACGACTTCTTCTAATTGCTGACTGCATCCCGACAATTACCAACAGAAGCAGCAGAATATACTTCAATGAATTTAATTGTAACTTGTTTGATGCAATTAAATAAAAAGTTTTTGATCGTGATTTTTTACTGTTATTAACGAGCCATTTTGAAACAATTACATTATTACTGACCCCATGCTATAAACATCCATGTAAATTCTGTGTAATCGGTCAGGCGCGTGTTGAAACAATTGTTTACACCAGGTAAAACCATTCCAATGTAGGTGTTACGGGTTGTTTTGGTAGCTAGTGGGCCATTTCATTATCTGGCATTACCCGCAAAAAAATACGGACTCGCTCACACAGGTAAAGTGCTATGCGATTTGATGTCTGTTTGTACAGAGATCAAATATTTTTTATTTCATACTATAAGCATGGCATGCCTTATTTTTTAGCTTCGATTTGAGGAATAACATGATGGTGCAATTAAATGGACAAAGAACACGACTATTTTATAATTTTAATTTTTTTTCTTCTTTTTTTTCTTTCTGCAATACTTTTTATGTTTTTATTTTGTAATAAAATAATCAACATGTTTAAAAATTGCATTGTGTCATTATTCAATAAAGTTTATTGCTACATTTGAATCAAAATATATTAATTTAATATAATAAATTACATGTCATAATTGTTTATTAGTTCATCGTTTCCACATTTTTTATTAGTTCACTGTTGTGGATTGAATCGCATATAGCCCAGTATACTATTACACAGTCCGCACTAGCCAGCATTAACTACACTTGTGACTAGAACGTGACAGTTCCACAGATCAAACAGTGTACCGCTCACTCACTGCAAAATTCAAAGAAATAACCTACTCTACCCGTGTGTAAAGTGTCTCACAGGTTTTAGGGTTTGCTCATGTTAAGTACCGTAATTTTAGACAGTTTATAGAATAGCTGAATAATTACCAATAAGTGATAATTAATGGACGGATTTTCGTAATTACCGTGAACTACGAAGGTGAGATTGCCCCGAACATCACAAGTAAAAATACTTACCGTAGAATGTTAATTTACGGTTCCTCTCAAAATATTCGGACATTGGCAAATATGCGTTAATTTTGGAAAGTTATATTTCCGAACACCAACATTTTTTATTATTTTATCCCGTCCGAACTGATAGAGTAAATACGGTATATAAGCTTGTAAGGTTTTTGTCGAAGAGTGTGACAGATGAGCGTCTGCACTAACAGGCGGTGTCTCTTGGTTGTTTAATGTTTATTGATATTATCTGGATTCCAACTACTTAACTGTATGAATAAACTGTATGTTTCTATGACCTGCAAGTTTTCGAGTAACAACACGGATGTGGTTTGAAACCCATGGTGGGCTGGCATGGCAATGGATAGCTAAGAGGACTCGGGTTCACCACTGAGTTTCTTCGGTGTGTTCTTGGTCAAGACACTTTCTCTTAGCCGCATCAGTCGGATAGGGTGGGGATGTTAACTGGGCGTCCCATGTATCAGAATCTATTCTCCAAGCATGTTAAAGAATTCACTCGCACTTCGCTTCCCATCTTAATTTCCTCCAAGGTTACCAATCTAAATGAAACTTGACATGTGTAAAGCAGAATGTTAAATAATGATATTATTTGTTACTTCACCACAGGGTATGTTGGATCGATTGACAACAATGAGACAGGAGATAGACAACTCCGCCCAGCGTTGCGAGAATCTAGGTAGTGTGGAAAACCTGGACGAGTCTGACATGCCGGAGAACACGCCCATCCATAAACTAGCCGAAACTGTCAATCTGGCATTGCAGCAAGCTACAGGCGAGGTGAGTTGATGGACAATGCAATGTGTATCAGATTTACAGACTACATGCTCCTTTACCAATCTGACTGACCTATAACTTGCACCATTCTTTACCTACCCATAAGTTACACTCACCATTCACACTCAATTTGTTGACCTATCTTTAAGTTACAATTAACATTCTTTGGCCCACCTATAAGTTACAATTAACATTCTTTGGCCCACCTATAAGTTACAATTACCATTCTTTGGCCCACCTATAAGTTACAATTACCATTCTTTGGCCTACCTATAAGTTACAATTAACATTCTTTGGCCCACCTATAAGTTACAATTACCATTCTTTGGCCCACCTATAAGTTACAATTACCATTCTTTGACTGACCTATAAGTTAAAATTAACATTCTTTGGCCCACCTAT